>LOJH01002053.1:26690-60485 GCA_001685095.1 Ellobius talpinus
AGGCCTGTGAAGACGCGTAGCAGAGTCCATTCTGACATGCAGGCTTGGATCTGTCTCTGCTCTGTCTCACAGCCTTGGCTGCACACTGAAGAGGCCGGCCACCTACACGATCCTGCTGTGATGGCTCCTCATGCTGGACTGCTGTGTGGGAAGCTGAAGTCTACCTAGAGAGCCAGAATCTAGGTAGTCCTTACAAAGACACTACCTGACAGTTGTGGGACCAGGAGGACCTGAGGGCCATTCTGTAGGACAGCAGTGAGGTGGTTTCAGGTGCTCTGTGTATACTGGTGTGATGGACACTGGCTCAGGGAGCCAGAGTGAAAGGCTGAGGAGTCAGGCTGGGTATCACCCAAAACATGCTTCCAGGTTTTGTGTTTTTATATAGACTGCATGTGTGTGTATATGGGTATGTTTATATGCAGACATGTTTGTACATGCATGTACACACACACACTAAAGCATGGCCTCAGCATCACTTCTAAACTCTTGGTTAAACTTAGTTGCCAACTTGACACAACCTCAGAGAGACTGTCTACACTTGCTTGACCTGTGAGCATGTCAGTGGATATGGGAAGACCTAGCCCACAGTGGGCAGCACCATTTCCTAGGCAGGGCATTCTCCACTATTTAGGAATGGGTAATTGAGCTAGGCACTATCTGCCAAGCAAGAAGCATGCATTTTTTTTGTCTGATCTTGACTGTGAATGTGATGTGGCTTGAGGTTTGAAGTTCCTGCCTTGACTTTGCTGCAGTGATGGACCACAGCCTGGAACTAAATAGTCCCCTCTCCACTAAGCTGCTGCTTGTCAGAGTTTTATCACAACCTCAGAAATAAAACTGGGTAAAACCGGCCTTAATGCTGAGCTCAGATTCCCCACCTCTAATGATTGGGTGAGCTTCGTGTATTCAGTGTAAGTTTTGTTTCTGTTTTGATTTGAAAGCCAGCCTTTCACTCTGGCTCCCAAATGCTACCAGTCACTTTGCCAGCATGAAGTAATGACTGGCATGCTGGACCTGGCTGACGTATCAAGACAAGAATAAAGCTGAGAAATGGGCACCTGCCATGTGACATTTTAAATACCGAGATCTGCTTGGGCAGAGGACAAATGGCAAGACCCAGCCACGCAGGCAGCCTCTGGTGTGAGATTTGGTGCCCGCAGGAAGAACTCTCATTGCTGGGCGTCTCCACCAGCTCCCTCTGAAGTGTTCCTCCCAGAGTCTTTGTCTCGTGTAAAATTCAGCTGCCCAGTGGACAAGTGTCAGCTCACCTCCCCATGCTAAAGGTACCGAGTCTCTCCAGGCCTGTTTGCACATAACAGACCCAGCTCGGGTTTTGGTTGAAACTGACATATTGAGAAAGCAGGCAATCAGAAGATTCTCAGCTCAGCTCCACACCCTGTAGTGGCTGGAGAGACCAAGCCCTGGGACCAGGAAGCCACCACTCACACCTAAGTGGCCTTGGCCTCTTCACCCACCCCTCTTGCCAGTGCCCTGTTGCAAGGTTGTTCCAGCCCCGGGTGAACCTTAAGACTGGGTTCCATGGCTTGTCAGACTATCCTGACCCCGCAACCAGGTTCCTTTCCAGTTAGCTATCTGTATCTGAAGAGATTCTTCCCAGGAGTTCTATCATAATTTTATTAAGCATTTTGGAGGCTGGTGGGGTGGTATGTTGCTGGGTTATTTTAAAACTCATTTAGAAACTTGCTTGCTGGGTGTAAGCTACCACTCTGCGGGGCTCTGACAGATTGTCATTTTCACTTACTTGTTCACACCCAGGGCTCCTTGACTTCCACCTTTCCAGCTCTACTTGAACATATGTAATGTTGCACCTCGGTTGATCGGTTGATCTGTCATGTCTTCGTGTCTGCTTAGCTTTAGTGGTAGCAGTGGGATTATAAAATACTTTGTACAGGAGGCTGGAGAGATGGCTCAGCTCTTGCAGAGGACTGGCGTCCAGTTCACGGCACCTATGACAGACAGCTACACAGCCATCTGAAATGCCAGTCCCAGGAGACCAAAAACTGTCTCCGCAGGCAGCATCACCCATGAACACAGGCCTGCTTGTTTTGAGGCAGGGCCTCAGGTAACCCAGGCTGACCTTGAACTCTGCTTGTACCTCCCAAGTGCTGTGCAACAGGCCTCTGCCACAGGCGTGGCTGGGCTATGGGATATTGGGGTGTGAAGTGGGGGGAGTGTCTTGGTGGGCACCATCTCTGCCACACCTAGAACACATGCAGCTGGGACTTCTGATGTTTTCATACGTTCGTTCTCCATCCCTCCTATTCTGCAGCTCCAACAGCTGCATCTCCAAGACTTCTCACGTGGGTGTTGCCTTTTCTGTGTGTTCAAACAGATGGCTTTCTGCTCATGTGCTCAGTGACACTCTATTTCACTGCTGAGTCAGCCTGTGCTATGTTCTTGTTTGGTTTTGTTTTGTTTATTTGGTTCTTTTCTTTAATGCTAAGAAAATTATTATTTGGTTTTGTTTTGTTTATTTGGTTCTTTTCTTTAATGCTAAGAAAATTATTGTGTGTGTGTGTGTGTGTGTGTGTGTGTGTGGTGGGAATCACTTCTCTGCTACCATTTGGCTCCTCTTACACCTTCCCTGTTTCTAGAGTGTTAAGTGGTTGGCAGTTCAGTCTTGGTCAGATGAGCCAAAGGCTTGTGTCACTGTGTGTCACCTATGTGTCTTTTTGTCTAAGACAGGGTCTCACCACAGAGCTCTGGCTAGCCTGGAACTTGCTACACAGCCCAGGCTGGCCTTGAACTCAAGAGTTTTGCTTGCTTCTGCCTTCCAAGTGCTGGCATAAAGGGTGTATACCACCATGCCTAGCCATGATTATTTAATTCAAGTTTAGACTTCCCTAGATGCTTGCATGCTAACTTTAGATTTCATCCTGGCTGTTTAAAATGTCATGTCATGCAGTTCTGGCTGGCTGGAAACCTGCTGGCAGTAACTAGCTTTGTTTTAGTAGCAGAAATTGCTCTGTAGATTCAACCACAAGTTGAGATGGTGCTTCAGACCTGGACCAAAAGGTTCCCGTGTCATGTGACTGTACCAGGTGTGTCCCTGCCCTGTGCTCAGGCTGGGATGTTAGAGGTCTCTGGTAATGCAGTGCTGTCAGATCGTCCCACGTCTGCAGTCAGGAGGGGTAAGGGGAGCCCAGCATTTGCACTGTGAGCTTGCATTCCCAAGGCCCTCCCAGATTGGTAGCATCCCAGGACCTTCTGGCTTCTAGGACTTTCATTTTCTGTTTCTTGTGAAGCTGCCTATGTCCACAAGAGTGTCACATCAGAACCCAACATTGTTAGAGCAGAGGAAGGTGTTTCATCTGCAGACTCCAGTGACCATCTGCGGTCACTGCCATTGCGGGGGGGTGGGGGTACGGGACACAGCAGAAGGGAAGGCAGGGAGCAGGAAACCTGTACACCATGGGGGCTTGAGAACGCTCTCCTTCCCACGTCTCCAGTTGGGCATCTCCTGGAGCTCTGTCCACTTGTCTCTGGGGACTTCTAGACATGGGGTGTGTCAAGCTCAAAGTGGCCATGCCTAGTAAAACAGGTGTACCCCAACTCAGGCATTTGTGGCCTTCTTCCCATGCCAGCCTGCTGTGTTTGCCTGGACAGCCTGCTTGAGCACTCAGGCTTGGCAACTATGCTCAGGGAGACAGAGTGGGTGGCATGTTGGTCCTCTTTCCCACTCAGCAGCTCTGGAACTCTGCATAGCTGTAATGTCTAACGTACTCGTCCTTGTAAGACAGCAGCTGCAATTAAAGTTCATGTGTGCATCAAATCTCATTGTTTCCAGTGAGTTCAACCTGCTTTTAAAAAAAATTGTGATACTTATTAACTTCCCCTAACTTCTCTCACATCTCCCCAACATGCTCCCTCACCCAACTCTGTCCTTTTTATAAAAAAAAAAAGAAAAAAAACCCATTAGGTCCGGTTAGTGCTGCCCATGTGCCCAGGTGTGAGGCCACCCACTGCATCATGGGAAACCTACCAGTGTGGGGAGCATTCCTGCCCACCCCGACCCCGTGCATACCTAGATCTTGCACTGGTGGGGACTAAAGCTCCCGGGTTCCTAGGTGCAGTAGCCATGTCCAGAACACAGGACTTGACAGCCTCCTCCCCATCCTCCAGTTCTCATGCTGTTTCTGCCTCCTCTCCCAAGACGCTCCCTGAACCTTTAGTGTGTGTTGGGGACACTGATAAAGATGTCACATTTAGCCTGGACCTTCAGCTTTCTTCATGCTGTGCTCATGGTGTTATCACGGTCCAGTCCCTTGGCCACTTAATTGTCCCAGTAGATTCCCAGCTGTGCCTCCCACGCGGTCGTGTGGGTAAAGGCAGTCATTTCAGTGCAGTTTCTGGGGTGACTTTTTCGAAGTACCGCCTCTGCATGCACCAAGCCTGCATGCGGTCCCCTTTGGGGGCTGGGGGGGAACAGCAAATGGGCCTAGATGTACCTGATGCAGCCTGAAGTTTGTGCTCCCTCCAACCATCAGGGAGCCACGGCTACCATTCTCTGACAGCCGTCTTTCTGCGCAGTTCCTGTAAGTCACTCTCGTGTCTCTGCAGGAACCACAGTTAACAGCAGGTGAAGACAGTGGGTCTCTGGTACACTCAGCCACAGGCAGCTCAGGACCTCGTGCACACCTAACTGCCCCTGTGAACTGTTTGTTCAGGTTCTTCTGAGAACGAGGGACACCAATCCTGCTGTAGTTGCTATGACCAAGGGGAAAGACATGGACTTCTTGAGCAGTGGTGATGACCTGAGGCCAACCAGTGTCAGCTTCGTAGGGACGGGAGCAAGGCTGTCTTGAATTCACTAGCCTCCGTGATGTCACCTAGAACACAGGCTGTATGCTTGCTGTGTGGGCCTGACACTCACCCACCAGGACAAGTCAGGGAAGGAGCAGCTGACTGCTGTCATCTCCCCTTGCAGGTCACCTCCAATGAGAAGCACCTGGAAAGCATCAGGAACACTGGTAACCTTCTGCAGGCCCTGAGGCGCCTGGCTCCAGCTCACAGGTATGGGAGCCAAGTGGCTGACTGCTCAGGTCAGCAAACGTTCTCAACCATTTTTGTCTCCCATATCAGGGGCCACCATCTTGTGGCCTGCCACTGTACAAGGGAACTCTTCCCACTGTGGAAACACAGGCCTGGTGGTGGAAGACCATGGGAGTCCGCAGTCTTGGCCCTAACCACAGCACCAGGCTGCCTTCCTCAGCCCATCTTTTAGGGGATCTACACGCAGCAGTGACAGCGTAGGACTGCCCTGCCAGCCAAGAAGTACGTCACACACACTGAAGGCAGGCGTGGCCCTCAGTGAAAGGATGGCACTTGCTGGAGTGAAAGCCAAAGAGGAACCCAATTTGGAAAGCAGGGCTGTGGCTTACACGTCTACCCATCAGCTCAGCGCTGCAGCCTGGCCAGGATAAGGTGGCTCAGTGACCAGAGATAGCTCTGGTCCCTGCATCCCCTACCCTGGGGAGGAGCCACCTCCTAACCTTCACTGGTATCTGGCATCTCCTGTGGTTTGTTTCATAGACAGTGTCTGGGATTTGGGGTCCACTTGAAGGAAACTGGCTGAGGCCCCGCAAAGGCGATCCCACGCAGCAGCTCACACTCCAGCCAATAAGGTCAGGAAGAGAAGCTGGCTTGGATGGGAGGGCCCTCCTCACCTGCTAGGACCCATGATGTGAGATATAGGTCAGGAACACCTCAGTGCCCAGGGTGGATGGACCGCTAAGCAGGGAGGTCCCTCCTCCTTCCTGCCAGCCATCTGGGCCGCCACACCTGCTGAGGCTGTTTGTCCTGAGACCAAAGGTAGCTTATTTTTGTGCTGGACTTAAATTTGGATCAAGTGTGTCCAAAGGAGGCTTAGTGTTCAAGATTTGTGCCCTCTCCACCCACACTTCCAGGATGCAGGCAGCCATTGCCCTGTCTGCCTGGGGTTTGCTCAGATATCCCCACCTGCAAGGGCTGGGTGAGTGGGTGGCATGGCTTTATTTAGATTTAGCCCTGCTGGGAGGCTAGCCTTCCATCCATGCCAGTTCTCTGGGGCTCTGGTGGGCAGTGTGGCCCCAAGTGACTGGCCAGGGCTCTGCCAGAAGAAGGCCAAGTTCAAAGACATTCCACCATCCGTCAGGGCCTTTGATGGCAGAGCAGGAATGCATGCGTGGAACTGTCTCTGGGTGGCAGCCCCGTCCCCCGGCTGTGGCTCTCACGGTGCACTCCACCCACCCGGTTTATTTGCTAACAGCTCTCTCTCCGTGCCTTTGAGAGAGCCTGCCACCCACTGTCTGCTTTCTCAGGGGCTGCCCCAGTGCCACGCTTTTCTTTGCTCGCAGCCTGGTTTACATGTGTCTCAAACATAACAAGCTTCTATTTTAAGCTCCTAATTGCCCACTTGCTATCTCCAAGCAGTATCCCACAGTTCCTGGAAGACAAGGCCCATAGTGTCCAGGACCTTACCGTACAGAGCAGGGAGGGGCAGAGTGGGTGTGGGGAGGTCTAGGAAGCAGGGACTTGGGTTGGCAGGCAGGCTGGCTCACAGTTCCTGACGTTGAGGCATAGCTGGGACACATTGGCTCAACTGTGACTGTGAGTGACATTGGGGCTTTAATATGGGCTTTTCTGAGAACCAGCTGGTCTTTCAGGTACGTGGCCTCTTAAAGGGAGCGCTTGACTACTCCTGCCCGTTAAACGCCATCTCTTTCTCTTCCACAGCTCGCCTGTTGACACCACTGTGGCTTCCTTGGCCCTAGAACTCCTCCAGGCTGTTGGGCACTAGACAAGGCCGCCCAAGGGCTCATGGTCAGCTGCACCGTGAGGTCAGATCCCACACATTTCTCCTTCCCACCAGCCTCAAGTGGAGCTAATAAAATCACCGGGCCAAGACCTGATGCCTCAAGCCCTCTTCTTCCCTCTGCAGAGGCCAAGCAAGCCTTGGGGCCCCTCTGCAGCAGCTCCGGACCTCACCTTCCCATGGTGTTCTGCAGCCACTTCCTTTTCTTCTCAGCAACAGAGGATTCCCAGAATTCTAGGGAGGCCTGGGTGAGACTCACACAGCAGACCAGTGTGCAAGTGAGTGTGGAACACTAGCGTCCACCCAGCCAGAGGGGATGGCAACAAACCAACAGAATTGCTCATCCCTTAGACTTTACCGTTTCTGCCAAGTGCTAAAGGTCTGGTGGACGCTCAAGGTTGTGGGGCGGCTGTGTGGGGTGGGGCCTGGGCAGTTTCAATTAGATGACCTCTGGAACAGCTTTGAACCACGTTTCTGGCCCTCTTGCGGCTCCGGGCTGCTTCTGCGGGAACACGGGCCTACACTCCCCAGGTAAGGCAGGTAGGCAGAGCATCCCTCTGTAGCAGGGAACACGGGCCTACACTCCCCAGCAGCCCTGCTGTGACATGATCTTGATAGCCTGCCAGCTCCAATTTAGCCTCACGACGAAACCAGCAACACTGTGCCTGACCACATCAAAGGCAGCCATGCCAGTCACCTTTAGTCCCCACAGCCACCTGCAAAGGCCTCAGCTTCCTCTTGCCCACAAGGCTCCATGGCATGACTGATTCAGGGTTGAGTCCACTGTCCTGAGCATTCCCAAGCAGGACTTGGCTGGAAGCTCTAAGATTTCACACAGCTCCAGTGGTGTCACCAGGCTGTGCAGCTCAGTGGTCCTGGCCTGGATGCATTATGGACCGAGTGGGCGGGTGCTCTAAGAGGACCAGGTCTTATCTCCCTTTGTTCTGTGCTTGAGCTCTGGAATCCTGCAGGGAACTGCTTCAAAGCAATGGGACATTCCTCCTCCCCTTTCTCCCCTTTTCAGCAGAACACAGAGCAATCTAAAACAGGTTTTAACATTCCAGAACATTCTGTTAGGTGGCTGGCTTACAGACACGGGGCCTGGTAGTGTGAAGTAGCGCTCCTATCTTACTAGAGGCTAGGCATGCCTGGCCACTCCCCTCCCCTCAGTGCTGTGCCCTCCGCCCCAAACTGCCCTGGAGACCATGAGCCCGCTGGGTGAGAGAGCAAATACAATTCCTCCTTTGCCTTCCCTGAGCTCTAGGATTCTGGTGGTGGCCAGCAGTCCAGACCCAGGTTTCTGCCTCCACCACTCAGTCTTACTCACTAAGCACACCAGTGACAGGGAGGTGGCTGCCCAGGCCCTACCTTCGCCTTCTCCCCAACAGCCCCCAGCTCAAGCCCTTTGCTTTAACCCACAGCCTGAGAGCAGGGTGGGATGTGCTGACTGTCAGGAAACTCCAGAGGGTAAATGGCTACAGCCGTCCTGGAGGATCCTTAGGTAGCAATGGCAGTCAGCTATAGGCTCACTGCCATGCCTGTGTCTTTTGTTTCCTGCACGAACTCCCAGGATACGTACGGGGCTGATGTGTTCCTGTGCTCTGACAGCTCTGGCTGTTAACAAGGTGAATGTAGGATTCGTGTCTCCCCAATGGACAGCTCACAAGGTGCCCTTTACCACCTTCCCCAGGCACTGAAACTAGAGTGCACCTAATAAATCTCCCCGATGACCTGCCACCAGGTGCAGCAGCCCCAGCCTCACCCATGCTAGAGACCTCGCCAGCAGCTAGGAGTACTGGGGTAGAGGACTAGCTGGTTTAGACAAGAGCTGACAGGCCCAGAAACAGATTCTGTTCAACTTTGTGCAGCAGGTGTTCAAAAGGGGCCCGGTTCTGCTGCCACTTGTTTTGCATGTTCAAGACCCCGAATACCCCAAGGCCTGCAGCCATGAAAGCCTTGCTCTCTGCTTTTCTATCTATGTATCTCACAGCAATTTTCTGTCAAACCCAGCTCTATGAAGGACCACTGAAGAATGGTCAGACGAAAGCTTGCCTAGCTGCTGGGGCTACTGTTATCTGCTCCTCTGCCTAACTGCACCTCAAGCCCTTGACTGTCTGGAGTAGTTCTGCTGGCCCCACCCAAAGCGAACGAAGGGGTAGGGTTTCCATTGCTCATGCAGATATACACACAGTGGTGCTGTTCCCGGCCCAGCTGTCTGGACCTCTCCTTTTGAAAAAGCATGTATGCCCTTCCCAGTGCACCCCTTTCTGGGATCAGCTTCTGCCTTCCACCTTGTCTGGACCCCAGCTGGCACCTCTGGGAAGGACTTCCTCACAGGGCCCTCCCTCCTGTGGACTAGAATGCTGGCTAACAGGCACAACCTACCCAGGAAACCAAACAGCTCTCTCAGGCACAGAACATTCTTTTTGGAAGACCCAAACATGAGTCTTACCAGGTCTGCACAGGAAATGTCAGACTTACCACCAGGACAGCTCTGGAGGGCCCGTTCTGGTTCTGATTCTGTCCAGATAAACATTAGCATTTAAAAAGTACTGCCCTCTCCTGTGCAGTGGGAGGACACTGTGCAGAGGAGGGGCTGACTTACTGCTCACGGTAACAGAGGCTACTCTAGGAAAGTGCGCTTAGGTCCCTGGCCGAGAGGACAAACTGAAGGAGGGCCGGCTACACCCTTGGGTCAGAAGCGCCAGGAGCCAGGATCAGTCCGTCGCGTATTTAAGGCAGAAACGCCCACACTTCCTTCCTCTGGTTTGCCTGGTCTCTGGTGTGACTCTGCCAATGGATGCTGAACCCTGACAGCCTGGGCACCTTGATGGCTCGCACCACTTCCTCCCTCACCATCCATCTCAGGACAAACCACATGACACAAGCGAATGAATTAAAAGTTTAATTCTGAACCATTTTATAACCGTTTCTCTTGAAGCATTGGATCACAGCAGGTTACAACAACTTTGGGATAAAAGGCAACTGGTAAACTGTCCAAAACAAGGCTCAAATAACACCCTCTTACTGATGGACCCTACCGCACATATCCCCGATAAAGTTTTTGTCCAAAAACATGAAATAGATCCACCTGCTTATTTTAAGCATATTAAAAAGGAAACTAACCGGACCATTTCTAGCAGTCTATTTATACAAAAGGCTACACAATGTTACACGTCTCCAGATTACGATTAGCGTGATTATGAATTAGTGTTCTACACCATTACTCAGTTCTTAGAAATCAGAAATCGCTGTAGCAGGTTCACTAGAACATAACACTACGAGACTTAAAACTAATGGTTACTGCAGAAAATCAAAGCTACTTCAAAGCAAGCAAAGTCAGTACCATTACAGATATTAAAAAACAAAACAAAACAAAACAAGAAAACAAAACAAAAAAACCAGCAAGGCTAGGGTTTGATAACGCCATCGTGTGATCCATTCTTGTGCACTCTTCACTGTGTGAGTCACTCCCAAATCCATTTGTATCATTACTCCTCGACCAAAAAGGACCACAACAAAAAGTTGACTTCGACTGTTCCCATAGGAAACTCAGTTGGTTAGTGTGTCAGGCACTTTCTGAGATACCAGCCCACCCCTCGAGCCCTCTCAGCAACTCTACAGGCCAATCACAATGCAAGTTCAGACAATACAGCTGTATAGAGAGAAAGGCTGCTATTAATGTTGAAGACAGCAAATGTTACTCATCTGAGTTTAACGCTGCAAAAGCTGTGGCAAAAACATCAAAGTGAGAAACTTCCACACACGAACATCTCCTTCCAAGGTCTGTGTCTGTTTTGTGGCAGATTTACAAACAGGTCTAAAACCATCCCACCCCACCAAGTCTTTCTGAAGTTCTGTAGGCAGAGTAAGTGTTCCACCCACACTGGCTTTTACAAGCTGCTTACCTAAAGGACGATTTACAGGTCAGTATCAAACCAGGCCAGCTGATTGCTGTCACCTGGGGGCAGCCCATCCATCAGGTCCTGGGCATGTCCCAGATCTGGCAGCCCATCAACTGGATAGTCAGCACCAGGGTGGTGGCCACCCATCTCATGCTCCATCATAGGGTCCATCCCCAAGGCATCCTGGCCATATCCAGCAGAGTGGAAAGAACGGTAACTGGGATCTGGAGGAGTCAGGGTGTCCACAGACAGGCAAAGGAGAGAGGAAAGACGGGTTAACTGTGGTCAGGACATTTTGCCAGGAACTAGTCTCCTAAGTAATTACCCAACAGCTCCAGAGACCACCATACACCACAGCAGTCTGCCTTCAACACGACATTTGTCCTGGCAGAGCATGAGGGTGCCCGACTTTCTGGGCCTGGCTGCCTCAGGAGAAGGAGGAAGCCTACCCGGCATGCAAACTGCCTATCTCAGCTCAGGTGAGAAGCCAGGGAGCTCCAGCAGTTCCTGGGATAAAGGCTCAGGGATGGGGTGATAGCAGCGGCACTTTATGCTGCTCAAATCTGCACCAACTATCAATCACCCACCCCTGACCCTCCCCCCTCTCCAGACAAAGGTACGATGACAGGCTGCTTAATCAAAGAGGAAAAGTCAGGGGACAGAAAGGGCTGGCAGGAGGAGCATCTAACTGCAGCATGCCACAGCCAAGCTCCTGTGCTCCACTAAGACACTGCTGTTGACTCTGGAATTCAGGGAACACCTCAAGTGCAGCTACCACTTCCTCCACTCCAGGCTCCCAGGTGAGTGGGCCAGCCCTGGGGATCAATGCTTTACAACATACCATCCTGGCGATATCCAAGGGCTTCTCCCTGGGCACCAATGTCCAGTCCAAGATCAGCAGTCTAAATGGGTACAGGGCAGAATATAAATTTCCAAAACCACACCTGAATATTTATAAACATAAGATCAAAAGACAAAGAATGCAAACTGCACATAGCATTAAAATGTTCACTAATTCATTCTAAAAACAGCCATGCTGTTCCAGAGCTAGAGGAACAGCAGTCAACAGAGACGGCTCTGACGCTGAGTGGGCAATGGCTGGAATAGCAAAGGCATCAATGGGAACAGGTTTGGGATGTGGGTGGGGCAAGTAGAGGGCTCAGGTCAGAACATGCCTACTGAATGAATACCCATCTCTCACATTACTGTTTGGAACCCAAGACTGCACTCAACAAACACCACCCACTGAGACTGTGCACCCTAGTTGGGACTACAGGGTGTCTAAAATGTACTTCTAGGGAAGTTTACCAGAAACCATGATTCAAATAATAACTCTGAGGGCGAATTAACAACAAATTCAAGGAGAAAGTATATGTAAAGCAGACTGTTGTAAACACAGAACTGATAAACTGACTCCCAACCAAGTGCTCAGCAGACTATCTTTCCTTGCAGCCCCTTCTCATGTGTGTTACTCTGAGGTCTGAGAGACGGCTTACAGACACCGCAGAACAAGCACTGGTCGCTGAGCAGGCCCCCGCTTGCCTACCTCATTCCAAGCCATCGGCTCTGTCCTGAAGAGGGAACTGGTCAGCTCTACTGAAAGCCGTTTCTTGTAATCCTGTGGCTTGTCCTCAGACATCCGGAATAAAACAGCGGCTGCATAAGTCGCTGGGAAAGGAAGAGAAAGCGGCCCTTCAGGACGGGCCCAGTTACAGCGCACACGGCTAATGAGCTGGGAGGCTCCTCTACTCACCCACGCCTTCGTTCCTGGAGTGGAGTAATTCTGTCAGGGGAGCTGTGGCTCCCTCAGCTTCAATGGCTTCTGCAGCCTCCTTGTCCTGAGCAAGTTCACAGAGGACCCCAGCAGCTACTCTTTGAATATTTTCAATGGGGGAATAAAGCAACTATGCAGAAAACACAGAAACATGACCCAATTAATCCCCAAATAAAGCAAGGAAGGCCTGTGCCCAAATGTACAAAGTTGCCCACTGTGGGGTGTCAGGAGCACCCACTCGACTGTGTTACATGTCTGTGTTCACATAAGAAGGCTGCTCTGGAATAAAAGATTCTCAGCCATGACCCTGTTCTTTGGGGGTGGGGGCTGTGCTCTGCCCCTCCCTCCTGAGGCGGCTGTAGTCCCAATGCTCCTAAAAAGGAAGGTCTCCAATTCTCTCAATTTTTAGGAACAAAAAATCTGAAAGGTCCCCATCTGAAGTCAACACACCTGCACAAACAGTGGAATGGTATTGAGTCCTCGTATTACAATCCGGTTGTGAACATCCCGAGCGAGGATGTGGAGAGCTCCGGTACACCCTTCCACGATCTCTTCCATGCGGACGCCCTCCTAGGAGAAAAGCCATCAACAAGCTGGCACTCTCTGAGCAGCAGTCGCTACTCTAGTCACACAGTCTCCTAAGGTCCTCAGAGCTTGCCCAGTGCTCAGGATGGAGGGTTCCCGCACACTGAGTATCACTCTGATGGCAGCAGGCCTTCTCCCTGCACAGGACCAGCAGTCCTCCTGTGCTCTGTGGCTTCTACATCTGCAGGTTCAACCAACCACAGACTGATCAAATGTAGCAACAGGAAAGCCTGTACCTGTGCCAAGAGCAGTCTGCCTCGAGCAACTCATTCTCTCTTCATGCACCCTACAGAGTTAGCATGACCCAAGGGCAAACATAGGCACAATGTAAATACCAAGAAGCTTTGCACAGGAGACTTGAGCTTCTGCAGATACAAACACGCAGACATTGAGGGACAATGAGTGTTCGGCTTTCCTGTCCTTTAAACTCCTAAGCCAGCACGCTCACTGCATGGAAGAGCACAACCACGCTGGGTACGGCCGTAGTGAATGTGGGTCACCCTGATGGTTCTTCCCTTGTGCCCCTCTATTTTTTCACATGTGTCTGGTGACAACTTTACTCCAGGAGAATGGCCACTGCTGGCATCTCCCAAGCCTACTCAGGCAGCACTCTGCTGAGTACACTTTCTTCCTAACCTAGGACTGAGTTATATTACAACTCTGTGACTTTTATAGTCAACTGGATTTCTGTGAGAACACAGAAATTTCCTTAGCCTGTAGGCAGCACCTTAAGTATGAAGCCATCCTATGGAGAAGGGCCAATAACTCGAGAAAGCAAATCCACAGAACTGCAGTATGGGTTCTAAAACCTGTTGTGGCAGGGCTTCCTCCTCTGTATTCTGATGTGGGGGAAAGAAACTGACAGAGTTGGATTCAAATATGGCTGTGGCAGATTTCCTACAAGGGCACAGGCATTCAAGGCCTAATCCCCGCGTTCCCCTTTTAAGGGTGACCAGGGAAACCCCTCCAGAGCTTATGTCACACCTCTCTCTCTTTTCTCTGGAAACCAATGAAACGAGTCAGGCATTTTTCAGTCGTTAGTGGCCCTTCAGGGCGGGGATGGAGGCAGCATATGTATATTATGTATTCACGCACACACACCTCCAAACAACCAAGTGTCACGAAGATTTACCTACCACAAACTGCTGCTGTGTTCCACCCATGGAGGTGCGCCGCTGGGTGTCCTGATGAGCTCGAACAAGCAGCTGAACTAGTCGTGGAATGGCACCCTGCTCCCGCAAAGGTGCGTGATTCGCTGGGCAAAGGGCAAGGTTTCGAATCAATCCAACAGTCGCCTACACAAAGGGAGAATTGGTGTACAGCACAACCAAATCACAGGCAGCACTGAGTACACAAACACTTGGGAATCCCACCACCCTGTTCTACTCTGAGCCAACCATGCCAACCGGCAATCCCAAGTTAAAATCTCTTATGCCCAGCAGTGCAGACAGGTTACCTTGATCAGAGGCCAGTGGGACGGTGGGTGCAGGAGCTTAACCACCACAGGTAGCCCATAATGAAGACGGACAGCATTCTGGGCCATCTCAGCTTCCTGATGCCGACTGGTCAGATGACGAAGAGCACAGATGGCAGGCTCAGTAATGTCCTCCCTGTCACCAGCACGAAGGACAGTACGCACAAGAGCCTCTATACCACCCACTTGGCACACCATCATCTTGTTTTTATAATTATTGCAAGTGAGGTTAGAAAGAATTCCAGCTGCACAGGTGACCACATTTATGTCATCTGAGCCCAGAAGCTGCACTAGAGTCCCAAGGAGACCTTCCATCCCTTCCTGTGGAAATAAAAACATGCTAAGTTCAGGGCTCATGGAGACCCGAGCACCAAGGCAGCAGCGTCTGCACGACATACCTGTTTAGTTGCAGCATCTGAAAGATTTCTAAGAGTCCAAAGACAGTTCTGAACAAGTCGCTGACTCGGATCTGTCAGGTGAAGTCCTAGTGCCTGCATCCCACCTACAAAGTTAGACAAAGCAATGGCTCTCAGCTAGGTGTGCCTGTCAGCCCTTACAGAAAGTGTCCCCTAAGGACTTTTTCCCACTCTACCTCGCCAGTGACAACTTCTGTCAAATAGCTGCTGTTTCCTTATATCTTTAATGGAAACAGCGCCACCATTTCTGTCTGTCACTTGTAGGTAACAACATCCCCACCAGCTCCTTTCCTTCAGCCACTTCCAGAATAACCCTCAGCAGCAGGTTCAGTTCTGAGCTGCAGATGGAGCGGTGCACAGAAGCCATGGCTGGCAGTCACAAACAGTATGCTACAGAAGAAAGCACTGCAATCCTCAAGAGTCATTAAGTCGCCATCAAGTCTTGAAGCACAAATGTAAAGACACTCTGGGCTCGCACTGCAGTAGCCCTAGACAGTCAGGACTGCCTAAGCCCGAGTTTAAGGACAGCCTGGGCAACACAGCGACAGCCCATACAAAAAGTCACTTGAAACACAACCCGGGTTCATGTTTCCTGTTAGGGTCTTTATCCTGACAACCCTTGCATAGCACCCACCTTCACCTGAAATCACTTCTGAACAACGAGAGACAGGTTCTCACCTCCTTGTCCATCTCCTCAAATCTGGCTAACACCTAGTTTACCTTTCATCATGATAAAGATGGTCTCCCAAAGACGCCTTCCTCACAGCTACCCTAGCTGCGGGCAGTGACCCGTGTTGAGGCTGAAGCTCTGACTTTCTTAAATGGCTGACCACTCTCCCCAAGACTTCCTCCCTTCCCTTTATACAACTATGAACTCAGAAAGCACATCTTGCCTCAGATGTTCATCACTACAGCTCAAGAGACTTCCAAGACACAGGCATTCTGAGTGAGTGGTAGAAGTCCCACCAGGCTACTCTGAGACACCCTCTCCTTTCCTGTCATAAACTCAGGCAACTTCTAGCTCTTAGCCTGGCTTTCCTATCATTCTAATCCACCCTTTGAGCTGTCTGCTGATCTCTCATTCTGATTCGTTACTTCCTTTAATTATTTTATTAACAAATTAGCAAACCCTGACAGTTCCATTTAACCTGCACAATGCCAAAGTTCTTGCCAAAGGCAACTTCTCAGTGGTTTGCTCCTGGCGCCTCATCGCTGCTCCACAAGATCCAAGGACTTACATAGGCTGTGTTTCTAAAGCTAGGCTGTTTCCTTTAGTGGTGTTCACTGCCTCAGTTATCAACCTTGAGGACCTTTCAAATCTTCCCTCACCCAACCTTCCAAAGGGAGCCAAGCGCACTCTACAAATGTAGCGTCCAAGCAGCAGCAACAAAACACACGCGTCATCCCTGTGCTGTGCCACAGGGCCAGCACTCTGCGTCCTCTAAGACACAGCACCCAATGCTCCTTCCTATGCGGGGAGCATCTAACCTCTCTGTCTCACAGGGAAACAACAAGGTTGCTGTTCCTCCTGCCCCACTGAGTTACCGTCCAGGCCTCCCCAGCACTGTTGTTGCTAGGCACTGTTCACGTCTGTCCTAATACACATCTCTGTTCTATTCAGAGACAAAGCCTTGCTAAGTATCCCAGGCAGTCCTAGAACTCTGGCCCCTCTTGCCCCTGGCTGAGTGCTGCACTATGGGCTCAACTGCACAAGACTGAGCACATGAACCAGTTCTCTACCGTGCTACAGTATACATGGTATAGGGTCAGATTACACTGCTTAGAATATTTTAGGTGCTAAGTATATTCAAGATAAACAAATCTGAATAATTGGGGGGTCCTTAAAAGGCTTCCATGCACATGTTTCCAATTACTCTAGTACCTGCAGACTTTTATCAATCTACAAACATGTTTGAACAAGTCTTAGAGTGTCTCTAGGAAAACTGATAATCCCCTTTGTTTGTCTTTCCCAAGCCCATGGTCTGTTAGCAGCTACCTCAGTAACCCCTCCACACCCTAAATCCAGAAGTGCCCCCACAAGCAGACAAGACGGGCGCTGCCCCCACTGTGCTTCATCCTCAGCACTGCCTTCAACACGTCGCCATCATTTTCCTCTTCACTCAGGGTCAACAGCCTATGCAGATGCTCTTAGTCACTACTGAAAGAAGCCAGAGAGCTGCAAACTACTTTCTTGGCCAGAACAAGAGGCTCAAGTACAAACCACGTATTGCCTTTTCTTCTATCATCAAGTACATAAATTACCGTATGCAAGTTGTCCCATTAAAATAATAAAAAAAAAACAGGGAATAGCAAGAACCATTTTTTTTTTAAATCTTAGAACCTCTGGTTCACAGAGAACAACAAATCACAAAAAATTCAGTAACCCAAGGACAAGCAAATGCTGTTTTAAGCACGGACTTGGGTGTTCCCCAGGACATAATCCAAGCGCGACTGTACTCACCGGCTTCTACAATAGCTGGCTTGTTGCTGGAGCAGACAGAGAGCACCTTCAGCACTCTGCTTGTGGTCCACAGAAGCTTCTCATAGGTATACGTCCTCATTATATTTACTAAGGCTTGGGGTCCACCACTGGCCAAAATGATCAGCTAGAAAAATGTAAATCATTACTGATAACGTTCCAGAAATGCTGGCGAGCAGCCCCCTCACCAAGTTACTGTGCCATGTACTTTTAGCCAGCTGCATTCAAGGACCCTAAGATCCAGTCTCAACCTGGCACGTGGCTCCTCTGCTGCAGCACTCTGTGCAACCCAGGCTCGCCAACTCGGGCTGGGGAGATGGCTGCTCTTCAGAGGACCTGGGTTCAATTCCCAGCACCCACAACTGTCTGTTAAGTCCAGTTCCAGTGGACCCGACAGCCCCTCCCGAAGACATACATGCAGGCAAAACACCAATGGCACATAAAATAAAAATAAATCATTAGAAAAAAAATACATCAACTCTGGCTACCTCCCCACACTGAACATAAAGAAAAAGAACAGGAAAAGCAACCATGTTTGCCTGTAGCAGTAGTGAAAGTTCTGTCAGAACAGCCAGTTGAAAATGGGCATTGAGAGCCCATAGCCTCTGATCTTGCTGTTGATGCTGCACCTTCACAGGAATACTGCAGAGTGACCACTCCCCACCCTTCAGTCCTCTGCTCACTGCCACAAGCAGATTTCATTTCATGCCCATGCTCATACTCTGTGTGACCCAGTTACATCTCCTGGACTTTGGAGATGCCCAACAAAGCCTTGCAAGATCTACCCAGCCAATCTACATACAGTCTTATCCCAAAACTTTATTAAACAGTGGCTTCCTTCCTTTCTCGAGACAGGATTTCTCTGTAGCTTTGGAGCCTGTCCTGGAACTTGCTCTTGTAGACTAGGCTGGCCTCGAACTCACAGAGATCCACCTTGCCTCTGCCTCCCGAGTGCTGGGGTCCTCCCTCCTCTTCAGGACTCTCACCTAGGAAACCCCTCACTTCCTTTCAGAGATCTCAAGGCCCTCAGTGTTCCTTCTGTGTTCCCAGTTCCTCTTTTTCTAGTCGAGTTGGTAATTATTTCAAGGTATCTGCTGCCCAAGTGTAAGAACTCAGGAGGCCTGCTGCCTGTCCTTCAGTACACAACACAGCACCGTACACAGAGATAGTTAATGTTACAGCAAATGGATGCACACAAACAGCAGGCACTCAAGTCTGAGCACCTGTGTGCTGACTCGGTGGCCCCGTGCTCTGTGACAACAGCTCTCATTACTTTACCTTGCTCTCTTGATTGCCATAAGCTAAGATCTGCAGGCAGTCTGTTGTAATAGCCAAGAATTTCACGTTTGTTTTGTTGAGCAAAGCAACCATTTTCTGCAGCCCACCGGCTAGGCGCACAGCCATTTTAGCACCTTCCTGATGTAGAAGGAGGTTGTGCAGCGTTGTGATGGCGTAGAACAGTACGGAATCCACTGGTGATCTGAGAAGAGAGAGAGCCTCTGTCAGCCGCACTGGCACCCTTCTACTTCCTACCTTCTAGTTCTGCAGCCACCCTCTCTTACCCAAGCATTTTCACCAGAGCGGGAATGCCTCCAGATTTAAAGATGGCCAACAAGCCCTCACGATGGTGAGAAAGGTTGTGTAAAGTCCCGGCAGTGCAACGAGCCGTTTCTACATCATTTGTGTTCTGCATGGTGCGTACAATAGCAGACACCATCTGAGGAGAGCGCATGATGGCATGTCTGGAAGCTTCCTTTTTGGAAAGCTGATGGACCATAACAGCAGCCTTATTAACTACCACCTAGAGGACAGGGGATCAAGAAGCACCATTAGTTTCCAAATACTGACGTGGGGCAGTTTTTCTCAGAGTAAATGGGAAAGCAAACTGTGGAACTGCTTACCTGGTCTTCATCATTTAGCAGTTTTGTCAGCTCAGGAATTGCACGTGTGGCAAGTTCCGCGTCATCCTGATAGTTAATCAAATTAACAACTGCGTGCTTCAGCATCTGTGACGGTTCAGCCAAACGCTGGACATTAGTGGGATGAGCAGCGTCAAACTGTGTAGAAGGGATCTGCATGCCCTCGTCTAGCGTCTCAGGGAACATGGCAGCTCGTACCCTCTGAGCCCGAGTCATGGCGTACTGCCCATCAATATCTGGGAACGGTAAATGCACGTGAGACGTCACTGTCCTCAGAGTGAGGCTGTGCCCCACCTTTCCTCCACTCTTCACTGTGCTCTGTCTAAGCCATCACACATCCGTGCTAAACACACAAATGCTTTTTACCAGCTACTTGCTCTTGAGTGAAGGACTGGGAAAAGCCTTGCTCCCACTCATATAGGACTTGGGAGGTGTCCACATCTTCTTCCTCAGGATTACCCTTGCCACTCAGGGAAGGCGCTGTGGTGGTGGCACCAGAATGGATTCCAGAATCTAGGTAGGACTGCTGTTGCCAGTGACTAACAGCAGCTTTTCTGTCTGGCTCCATGGCCATGTCCAGCTCCATCAGATCAGCTGTAAAAACAAAACACGTCAGTGTACCGAAAACGCCATCTGAATAAGACGCCTGCGACAACAACCCACTGAAATACATTTAGAAAGGCAGTCAAGATCAGAATGACAGCCAGTATGTGCTCCATGACTGAACAGGGGGCGACCTAATGGCACTCAGGTTTAGAATCATCCACTCAGACTGGATTCCCAGGGTGGTCTGGCAAGCAGGTGGGGCAAGGACGAGGAGCAGGGACTCCTAGGCAGACCCGCAGAGGCCATGAAGCAGGCCCCCAGTGCAGTGGCCTCAGCTCTATGTGCATAACAAACCTTGAGTAGCCATTGTCCACGCAGGAGTTGTCACAGCAGCTGCACACTAAACTTCAGATACCCTGGGGGGGAGGAAATCAATCATTAAAATTTAAGCTTGATTTTAATTCAGGTGACTGAGATGCCTGCTACATGTGTTAGGCTATACCCCACCAACACAAACCAAAAGCCAACCTACTATGGGCTACACTGAGAACACAGGCCCTAAAGCCACAGGTATACCGACCTTCTGAGTGAAGGCTATGTCTCGGCAGAAACAGACTGCAGACACACAAGGCACCAAAGGAGAATGAAATGGTCACTCTCCAATGAAAGACAGCAAAAGGAACACTATTTAAAATCCAACTGCACTGCAAATTCCTGAAGGCTAAAGATGCTCAGACAGTGCTGGGTGCCTCTGGAGGCAGTGGAGCTTTAAAAAAAAACACCAAATTTTTATAAAATAAATCAGTTGTTTTTTCTGATATAACACACTGATCAGAATGGCTATGCAATTTAAAAAGCAAAATTACTTTTCAAGCTACAGTTTGAAGCACAAATAGAAATATGATGCATATCAATAAGATTTGTCTAAGCAATGATGTACACACCATGGCAACTGGTATGGCTGTCCCACGATCAACCGAGTATAACACTTCCCACAGGTAAATTTTGATCTAAATTATATCTGCATTTTGGTTTTACTGTACAATATTCAAGAAAAATACAAAATCACCAAGAATAAAATGGAAGCTTAAGGCTCATGGCCCCTAAGTACTCTATGAACAGATTTCCATCACCAATGTCTGTCCCACGCAGGTTCATCTTGCACTAGAGCTAACATAATGAGGACTTATAAATTAACACTGAGTGTGCAGAGACACAGGTAGGAAGGACCCTTGGGGATGATTGCATTTTCAATTCATGCAGAGATGATTTTGAATGTTTAATGAATCTAAGTTGGAAACTTCACATTAGTGACCATTTTTTTCTCTAAGTAGGAGACACACTGACTTTTCCCTTTGTCTTCTGAGAACTTTTTTACTCTGCAGCCCAGGTTGGCATTCTTCTGCCTTGGCCTCTTGAGTACCGGGGCCACATCTGGGTTTCATCACTCTTCTGAGGCTAAAGTGGATAAACTCAAGTTGGATCCTCGCTTCATGCTCCAGACAAACTGACACTTAAGGTGTCAATAAAGGGGCCCTCTCCCTCAAGAATCTTGTACCCCACAGTGGTAACCTACATCTTTAGTCCCAGCACTCGGGATGCAGAGGCAGGCAGATCTCTGTGAGTTTGAGGCCAGCCTAGTCTACAGAATGAGTTCCAGGATACCCAGGGCTACACACAAAAAAAAAATCTTGAAAAACTAAAGGGGAAAAAAAATCTTATACCCTAGGATGACGGCACAGCCGTGTGGTGGGGCACAGCAACTTTCCAACTTGAGCCAACAAACAAGCCCACTCCTCAATGTGGAGAGATTTGTTCACCTGAGGTAGGGCTACCAGCCCTCAGGAAGCTGCAGCCCCAATGCAGCCTTTCAGAGGGAGACTTGGACCCAGTCTATGATCAGCTCCTCAGCTGGCCAGCATAAACAGGTCTGGAGACCAGGCAGTGCCACTCCTCCAGGCTGTGCACCTGCCTGTTTGCTCCTTATGCTGCACAACCCACACCCCTCCTCCTGGGGAACCTTGCTGATGCGGAGCACCGTTTATAATAATGTTACGGGGGAAAGTGAGTTCATGATCTGAACTCACAGTATCTGCATATGCTGGAGTCCTGAGTACAACATACATTTAGCACAGAGTACTAGCACCTAAAAAAACACCCATGCAACATCCATGAAAACCACCTTCCTCCTCACAGCAGCCATGGAGAGGAAAAACAGGAGCAAAGGGGCATCAGGTAAGTAGCAACCTGCAGGCTAAAGCCTTTTCTTTTCTACAGATAGAAATCAAACTCCAGGAATTCTTAGCATTATCCACCAAAAGAAACTGACGAGTTCACCCTGCTCTGGGATGAGGAAAGTGGGGCAGCCTTGTCCCAAGGAAACCTTTCCTCATCAGAGACTTCAGGCCAAGGGCTGGCTCTCTTCCAACACTCCCTGCCAATTATTAAGGAACCAACCACAAGTTCCCGGTAATCAATGCTTTCTATCTGCCACTGTGCGAGACTCTTTAACATCAAAGGAAAAGCGTAAGAAAAGCAAACTCAGCAGAAACAGTGCTCTTAAAATGGTAAGTCGATGCCATAAACAGTTAACCTAATATCCCCATAAAACTTGGAACAACAACAACAACAAAAAAATCAAGCTAAATATTAACCAAAGTTGCAAAATACTCCTAAAACACTGCATGTAAAGACCTCAAATATAACAAAGAAAGGGTGATGGATGCAGGAACTCAGGCATTTCAGCAAGAATCACAAGACAATAAGAGAACCAGCCTAATCACCCAAGAAGGTGCTAGAGACCTCTGCAATGTCTGCAACCTCTGACGAGGTGCACGTGGGGCTTGCTGCTTCTCTTGCATCTTCCCACCCAGGCTAAGGAGCCTGCGTCCACATCTATCTCTGGTTTGTTTCTTCTTGTTACTTTTCCAATTATCTAGCAACGCAAAGATCACCTGATTTTGATCTATAAATGCCTCTTGTAGAAATAGTATAGATCTATGCTAAAATTATTTTCCAGGTTCCCATCAGGATAAAATTATCCACCTTGTAATGAATTACAACTGTGGATAACGTCACTGCACAAAGCATACACATTATAAAACCACAGTTTTAACACGGGCAGTTCATGTCAACAATTCATTTTTCACAAACAGTGTACCAGAACAAACCCAGTGAATTGAAGATAATGCTGCTCTGATTCTAGAACGTCATAACCTTTGGGCTCATCTTCAGGACTCACAGAGCCCTTTAGTAAAATGTGCACAGCTGAGAGCACCAGTCCCGCACTGAAGTCACAGCTCCAGTTCCCTCTCTGCTCACCCTCTTCGGCTGTATATTCTAGAAAGAATCTTCCTCCAGTGCCCTGAGTGAAATGTCCTGAACTATAGCACACGAATGGCTAAGAGACAAAAAGACTGACAAGGAGATCATCACCAATGACTGTAGACCCCCAGCCACAGTGATAGGCTCAGTAAGTGTTTCTTTGGCCAGTTCTATAGCATTAATCCTGCAATTAATGATGACACTTTGTATAATATAAAATTTATTGCTAAGTATTTTTTCAAATAAAAATCCCGCAAGTCAACCATTGTAAAACTTCAGTGAGCTGGGTGGTGGTGGTGCACACCTTTAATTCAAGCTCTTGGGAGGCATCGGCAGGCGGATCTCTGAGTTGGAGGTTAGCCTGGTCTACAGAGTGAGTTCCAGGGCAGTCAAGGATATACAGACAACCCATATCTCAAAGAAAAACAAAACAGACAAAAAACAAAACAAAAACTGCAGTGAATGACCATAGTAGAATCTTGGCTCCAATTCTTGAATATTTAGTTAGTTCTTCCTCACTTGCCTGTTATACCAGGACACAATAAACATCTTAACATAGAAGAAATTTTCTTAACTAATTCTAATGACAGAAATGTAGTGGCACCGTGGATTTTTTTAAAGGATAAAAGGACATCTAAGCCTTTTTTGATTAATTATCAATTATTATTGATTATCAATCAACATGGCTCCAAAACCCGACAGAATATAAGCTAATACCAAGTCCACTGAAGGCAGTGTAAAAGCCGTCCACTTACAAGGCCCTGTCAGGATCAACTGAGGCCCCAGCCCTTTAGCAGTTACCCCTGCCTACTCACCCAGCCCTTTAGCAGTTACCCCTGCCTACTCACCCAGCCCTGTAGCAGTTACCCCTGCCTACTCACCCAGCCCTGTAGCGCTGCTACAGGGTGTTGTAGCTCAGGTTGTTTGGTTGAAACCTAAACTCTTGTTCTGTCTTGTCTGTGCTACAAGTCTGCGTTGTCAGGTTTCTAGTGTGGCACTCTATTTTTACGGAGCACAAATATACACTATACCTAAGAAGTTCTTCAAAAACACATTTAGGATGGCTGTCCATATACTTTACAACTCTTTGCATTTATTGTCGGCGTCACCAATGAGTACAAGATACCTAGCCCTTAAGACCATAAAAAATGTCAAATGGTCTTTCACAGACATCACCAAGAGCATGTTATTATTAAAAAAGCAGATATGGGCAGGCAAGATGGCTCAGTAGATAAAGATACTTGCCATCAAGCCAGGCAGCCTGAGTTCCATCTCCAGGGCCCACCAACTGACCTAAGTGCGTCTCTGATGCCCATCACACAGACGCAGGCACACAGACACAAATAAGAAAAAACATGCAATAAAATGCATTCTTTTAAAAACAGACACTAGCACAAGATGAAGCCAGGAAGCATTTCAGTATGGGGGGCACGGGCCCCCCTGGAGCCCCAACCCAGAGCTGAGCAGCAGTCAGTGAGTGCTGGGACAGGGAGAGTCGAATTTCTAGGACAGGGACTGTGTTCCAATGAAGGGCCCCACACCTGTGGGCATAAGAGCAGCATAAACTGGACCTGTGGGTTATTAACAAAAGAGGACATACGTCTTGCTGTGGGATAACACTCTTGTACACTGTAAAGATTTGTCACTCATATTAGTTTAATGAAACACTGATTGGCCAGTAGCCAGGCAGGAAGTATAGGCAGGGCAACCAGACTATGAGAATTCAGGGAAGAGGAAAGGCAGAGTCAGTCCCAGTCAGATGCAGAAGAATCAAGAAGAGAATGCTGCACTGAGAAAAGGTACCAAGCCACGTGGCTACACATAGGCAAAAATTACAGGTTAATTTAAGTTGTTAAGTTGTAAGAGCTAGTTAATAATAAGCCTAAGCTAATAGGCCAAACAGGTTATAATATAAGCCTCTGTGTTTCTTTGGGACTGAATGGCTGCAGGACCGGGTGGGACAGAAACCTCTGATTACAAAATCTGGAAGGCTCTGGGGTGGCAGGTAGGCCGAGAAGGAGTAAAGGCAAGGACTGTGGAGTGAATACAATCTAAGTACATTATATATGTGTGAAATTCTCAACTAACAAAAATAACTTAAGCATCCTTTTCCTTCAGCTTTCAAGTACTTAATAGCAGAAGCAAAGTCATCGCATGCACACGTCACAAGGTAGGCTTCATTCACCATCTGCGCACACTGTATGACTCCAAGCAATGCTTCCAGGGCGTGGGCAGAGTGTGAAGGCTGCATACCAGCTGCTTCAGCAAGGACAGAGAGAGTACAGTGCCAATTCTTCAGCAGGCTTTAGGTTTCATTTTAAGAATCAGATACAGTAAACCTTTGTCAGTTGCAAAATGCTTATTAATCAGAGTAGTGAGCACACGGGTGCTGTCATAGTATTCTCTATACCTTACATAAAACTATATGCAAAAACTAGCTATTAACATTTTAAATAAAAATTAAAGCCCAATCTCTGTACTTCTAAACTTTTAGAAGTCTTAAAATAGTGCCATCCTAAATGAAAATATCCAATTCTCCCAACTTTACAAGTGACTGCATGCTTAGATTTGGGAACTCCCGAGCACTTCCATGACCATTAAGTGGGTTTTATAATCTAGTAAAGACTGAAAAGAAAACTCAGCCTCAATGAAATAAAAGTGACTATTACAATTATTTGCAAAAATTATTTTCCTTCAGAACAGAAATAATGTAATTATGAGTCCATCCATGACAGAATCAAGAGAATGAAAACATGCAGGCAAGTGCACAGAAGTCTGTTTTCTGACTAGAAAAAGTACACGCCAGCTCTCTCTGATCTGGTTAGTTCAATGTACTCAAAACAAATTTTAGTCTGCTTTCTTTAAATAAAATTGCTTTACCTAACTCCTGAAGCTGATGTAGGGAAGCCATTCCAACACCTCCCCCGCCCTGCTCTATGAGCTTCCCTGAGTTCCCAGTGGGCAGCTGGCATGGCCATGCTTTATGAAGCCAGGGTTTCCTCAGGCTTTACATGCTCACATTTCTGTAGCACTAACAATTGGTTCTCATTTTCCTATGAACAAGACTATAGCAAAAGCAAACAAAGCCCAAACAGAAACGGAGAGCAGGTCTTCCAGCCAGAAAGCTGGATGACCTGACAAGACACTAGGAAAACTGACCTCTCATTCTAAAAGCCACCTTCACCTGCACCTTACCACACCCACATTCCATCAAACACCATTCAAAACTCAAACTAAAGCAGTTAGTAAGCGTGGGCTAAAATTGAAGCTTTAACAGAAAGCATAAAGGATGTATGCACACCCTCATACATACACACATTCTAGTTAAAATTCTGGGCAGTGTACCTCTACCTATATTGCAATTTTAAAAATAGCATACTGGAAACATTATTAAAGGCAAAAATCCATAGCACACAAAAAAACAGGAAAAATGAAGCCTTACAAAATACACTGGAAAGAAGAACAAGAACCAATATTTCAAAGAAACAGTGGTGTGAGCAGTGAGGACAGGAGCCCACAGGGAAGGCCTTTGCCTGGCTCCGAGGACCAGTAGAAAGGTGATGGCAACCACACCCAAGTGGTCACTGAGCTCCCCCATCTATCATTTACACCTTTTAAGTGAGAGCCTCATTTGTTAATGCTAAAGGACTTATCAGAGGCATTCCACCCGTGCAGTGGAACAGAAAACCCATAAACTGCATTGACAAAACTGAATAAATAATAATCTATGTGACATGGACTAGATATTCACCCACCCAAATTTTAAGTACCTTTTGTTACTGGTGTTACATCATCAAAGAGTCTTGGAAGTCAAGGTCATATAGCTAGTAACACCTCTATTTCTTTATTCAAGGATGCTTTCAGACAATATTTTTGACCATGTTTCTCCCCACCTAACAAGAGAAGTGAGAAGACTCTAAGAAATGCAGTCTCCACAGTGTGGTGTCAGGGAGGCTTCCCAAGGCAGAGGAGGGCAGGGCAGAGCCCTCCAAAAGTGGACAAGCGATTCTTAGAATATGCTTTGTATGAAAATGGTACTAAATAGTGACCAATTTAACACAGGCAGAGATCTGTGAGCAGCCTGGGGATCAATAAAGATGCAGAATAAAGTTCAAAGTGAACCAGGAACCACTGAGCCGTGACTCAGAATTTCCCAAGTTCCTAGGGGCTGGGAGTCAGGAAGCCTAGCTGAGCACATGGCAACCCACCATCCTAGACTCACAGGCCAGGAGACATAGGACAGAAAAGGAAGCAGGTAGACCAGGAAAGTGGTCACTGTGCCCAGTCAAGACTGAACTTCTCACACAACTCACACAGTCATTAAAGAATAAGAGACTATCCCACCAATTCTTCCAACATTATCAGGCATGCAAATGTTTTGCATATGACCTGCAGAATCAAGACAGACAAATTTAAGACACTGTCTTACGTGTGTGCACACAGAGTAACTGTAATCAAAGTAGACTAAAATGATACTTGTCTAAGAATAAATTCTTACTAGCCAAGTGCTGAAATATAGTATTAAAAGCCTAAGAGCAAGCAACCTACCAGATTCTGTGTAGACGCAGAAACCATTCTACTATCATGCTTCAAAAGGCAAAACTGCTAAAAATGAAGTAAAAACTGTATTCTCTCTTGAGGGGAATCATCCTATTGATGTAACCAAGGATGGCCTTGAACTCTACGAGCTTCCCAAGTAATGAACTACTTCTTTCTTTTCAATCCTGGTCTGACTGTAGCCTGAGTCAAGTGTTCAGCCTTGTCAATTCAATCCAACTTCTTGCTTCTCCAGAGTTATACTGGTTAAGTCAAGTGAACATAGGGTCAGAACTTCAGACCAAGTAATCCTAAATCACACTTGATTTCCTTGACACTAACTACAGCTGGTATCTATGGTCCAATGTTTCTCGGCGGTTCCATACTCCACTACGTGGCTCTAAACATGCCCAAGAAAGAGAACTCTGCATCTCAAGTTGCACTCCACATTCAGACACAGGCAGAGTCAGTGGCAGGACTCCAGAAGTAATGTTTTCCTTCCCCGTTTAAGAGAAATCTCCCTCCCTCCCCAGCATGTGTTACAAGTTTCTCTTCCCCATCAAACCAATCAGAACTCTGGTTGCATGTACTCAGGGATCACTGAAGCGTCACCTTCAGTTCCTAATCTAAGTCTCAAAGTGCTCAGCATATATTAAGCGCAAATATTTGATGGGCTAACGCGCTTATCAAAAAATAAAAATGCTGCAGTCTCACTACTCAACCCGCTACTTTGTGAACGACACTAGACAGCCCCACCACGGAAGTGGCTGTGCACTCAACTTCATTTCCCACCTCCGCACTTTCCACACGTCACAAAACGCTGTACTTCTGGTCTGGGTCCAGACAACACTGTTCTTCAGCTCCAGCCTCACAAAACAGGAGCAAGCAGGAGGCACATGCTCTTCCCAAAGACAACAGTAAGTGAATTATCTTTTGATTAAACAGACAAAGCTAAAACATGAAAAAATTAACAGAAAGAGTTTTAATTTTAAGTTGCTTAATAGGTTACTAAAAAGGTCATCTCTTAGTTGTTTTCATGTGAACTTTCAAAGAAGGTTGTGTGAACAACGAGACAAAATGATCTATGAAAGCCATAGTTTTATTTGTGAAAAAATATTTCATTAGGTCATCAAGACCAGTACGTGAGAAGAAAGAATTGAGGTCCAATATATTTAAGACTTTTAAACTCCTTGAAGACCACAGACTTGCAATTGTGTTCAAGTGTCTCCACCCACGCTAGTGGACCCACCCGTCTTGTGCTTGCTAACAAAGAACTGCCATAGTCAGGAGGAGCTGACACAGTGTCCTGGCATGGCACTTTTTTTAAAAAGTGTCACATGGAATGTTGGTGTTAAAACTCTTAATGAATTGTAAACACAAACCCCAGAGTACAAACTTCACAGATAACATTAGGTAGCAATAATCAAGGTGAAAAGCACAGAAAGGACCCAAGAAAGGAATGCAGAATGACCCTAGCAGTAGACCCAGGCAGCAGCTGCTCCCCTGCCAACAGCCTCATCAAGCCATGTCTCATCAAGCCATGTGACATTTCACTGTCTGGTCTGCTTCCAGAATAGCAAGCCTTACACTGTGAAGGTTCCTGATTTTAGAGTATTACAGAGATCCAAGATTTTACTGAGAATGCAAATGCATTTTATTATTTTGATACAAAGAACTTCAAGGAATGGCCCCCATCTTTGTTTGTGAGCTCCAAAACACACGAGTAAACGAGTTGTTCGTTACCTGGAGCTACATATGAATACCCCACTGGTGTTTTATTTTCTCAATTTGCCAAACTGTTATATAAAAGGAAAAACAGTTTCAAGACACAAACATCACAAATTTAGCATACAGATTCCCTTCATTTATTCAGCAACCATTTTAGCAGCCACCACACGCTAGAATGCCAACAGGTTCTGGGGATGGTCCCACTGAAGAGCTGCCAGCGGCCTGCTGAAGGGTGGCCTTGACGCTGGGACCAGGACTCAGGAAAGAGGCAGCACGGAGGAAAACTCACTGACCTGTGGACCACCCAGCACACACAGGACAGGGCTCCAACACCCTTTAAGAACCACACTGGGAGCTCAGTGGTTTCATCTGAAAAGAGGGGGTGGAGTGCGCAAAGCGAGGCTGACCACAGCTCAATCACAGACTGTTCTCCAGCCCTCAGCAGGCTTGTTTGCTGGACAAGTGGTCTCATAGTTTTCTTTCTTCTTTTAGACAGGTCTCACTGTGTAACCAAGAGCTTACTTATGTAGCCTGGCTTGCATGTGCCCTCATCCCCACCCCAGGTGCTGGTTCTCAGCATCGTGACAGAGCAGCTTATTCTTGCTATAACTGGAAACCCTGTAAGAAAGAAGAGACAGCAGCCAAGCAGGTACAGCAGTAGACCAGGGCACTGCAGCAGCAGGACAGGCACAGGGCTCTGTCAGAGGAATGAAGGGTGAGGACTAGAGCTCCAGCAATGGGACCCATCTGGGAGGAAAATGGGTCCCATCTAAAGCTGCTACCTGTGGCTATGGGGGTGCTGAAGCTTACATCTGAAGACTCTAGTTTTTCAGTCTGCAGCCACACTGTGGCAGCTAAAGCTGCTAAGATAGCACAAACACCGTCCCTGCACCACAGGTCACATTCTATAGTGCGATCCTAGAAGCAAGAAAACACAAATGTTGACCGACCAACAACCAAAACTAGAGCCCAGCCACTGTCTGATCTCAAGCAAGAGCCAAGGTAGTGTGAACTGGACAGGGCCGACAGTGTGCATTATGCACAGACCTCACATCTGCACTATGTGATGTAAAAGGTGGGAGGGCAAATTCACAAGTACCTATGACTTACACAAAACAGAAGGGCCTGTAAGGGGGAAAACAAAGCATTAAGTATTGACTTACAGGCCATTATCAAACCAAATAAGGGAGGGTGATATATAAATTTTTTTTTCAGAAGAGGGTAAACAATGAGAAGGATTTGACACCAACCTGAATGAGACTCGAGGCAGACAGCGTGATCCGCACAGGAGCCTAAGTTACTGCTGACCTGAGCTAAAGTCCCTGTCTGTGCACAGGAGTGGTACCACCCCTGCTGCAGCACTGAGAGCACTGAAGGGAACAAGAGGACATAGGAGGATATCCAGCAGGGGAAGCTAAAAGGCCTTCGCACCATGAAAGCCAAGACTGAGGTGGCGTGGCTATGTCAAGAAAATGAATCAATGCTGGATATACTACAGAAAAAAGGACAAGATTTGGAGAGATTTAGACACATTATGAAAGGAAGAGTGAAAAGCTGCAGTTACAGCCCAGTAAGTTAGGGTCATTTCCCAATTCACTGCTTAGGCTGCTTCTTATAAATGCACCATGGTGGAAACCGAGGCGTACGATTGCAAATCACAGTATCTAAGCCGGACAGGGAGGCTCAAGGACTGACCCTTCAGCTCAGTCACACCATCACAGGTCAGAGATGAGGACAAGAGCCAAGGGTTGCCAGTCAAGGATGGAGAAAGCTTGCCCAGGTGTGGCGAAAACCCCCAAACAACTGCAGCAACTGGGACTAACGCTGCAATAACTGAAAAGAGGCCCCAGATGTCTAACAAAGTATCACTAGGAGGAGTGAAAGGAGGGGGACATGAATGGTATAAATCACAGCATGTCTGTCTGTGGACAGTAAGAGCCAGACAGGCCTCGGGGAGGCACCGGAGTGCAGGACAGAGAATGGTGAGCTCGGGTGCTTGCTCCAGCCACACCCAGAACAATTACCAGTTTATCCTAAGGTGAGAGGACAGTCACAGGGAGTCCATGGACGTTCTTCCAATTATCCATTACTCCCCCTTCACTGTTAAATGGACCCATGATGCAACTGATAAGGCCGTGGGTTCCAGCTGCCTCTAGCTGAGGAGAAAGCAGGCATCAAACAGTCTCTTCACAGAGCCTTTAGAGAAATTTCACAGAGCAGCATGCGCTGGGATAGAATGGCAATAAGGAAAAACCCAGGGCCCTTCAGCCCTAGGGCAGAGCACTAGCCAAGCACCCCTTCAGAAGCCCTCCCTACCTCCTCAGCCTCCACAGTGCTAGGAGTACAAAAGTGAACCCACCACTCTGGGCAAAAATCTGCTTCCACCATTCACACCACCATTTTCCTAAAAATAACGTTGGCAGTGAGCTTCAGGGCTTTACTGGGCAGCAGCACCACCATCTAGACAGCCATTATTCACCCTCCAAAGTACCTGCTGCTCTTTTTGTATTCCTGGACTTCCAACTTTCCAAGATGAGAAAAGGATCAGAAAATGTCTGGAGCTCTGCTTTAGGACCCACAATTAAAAGTAGGTAATAAAGGTCTCTAGCAGGTCATTATCAGACATGGAATCACAAAGTGGCTGGGCTAAAATCCTAAATTAAAATAATAAGACATTAAACTTACCTATTTAAAAAGATAAATTAGCACACTGTCCCCTAATACGTGCTTCGATTTCTGCATCTAAATGAACCTTATGGCATCTAATACTACATTTGATGTTGTACAGTCTTTCCACTGGTACAAAAACAAAGTTTTACACAGCATTCATTAAAAAAATGCTCACGAAACCCTGTGATGTACTGTGCGTTTAAAGCAGTCCATTCAGAATCTGAAGGCAAACTCAGCCCTACACCCTTGTCCCCCTAGTTCTGAAGTGCATGGCTCTTCACCTGCTTATTCTGTATTAAGGAAATGATAGACACAATTTGCAGCCACCACCCTGCAATGTAACCAGTTCATACTCCAACCTAAATTTAAGATCTTCAAACTGTACTCCCAAGAAATCTCGCAGTGAACTCCGCTCCTTACATTTTATGCAGCTGGTGCCCATAAAGCACACGTTCATTGAGAGGTACGTACCACCCACCCCTTCAGCTACTGGAAAGCTTGGCCCTAACTCCAGCTTTTTTACTCTTCCTTCCCTTTCAGACCAACAGTCAAATTTGCTGACCACAGATAAGGTCTCTCTATGACATGAAGATTTAAGAACATACTCAGGGGTTATAAATCAGTTTTTAAAAACTGTTAAACATATCTGTTATACATCTGCTTTAATAATAAAATCAATCTAGAAACTGAATTAAATCAAGAAAAACCAGAAAAAAAAGGGAAATGCTTGAGACAGTTCTCACAGAACCTAGAACAGTGGTTCTCAACCTGTGGATTGCAACCCGAATAGACCAATCCTTCCACAGGTCTCCTAAGACCATCAAAAACCACAGATATTTACATTACAATTCTAACAACAGCAAAACTACTGTCACAGTAAGAAGTGGAACATAACAGCCACCTTTTGAAACAATGCTGATAAACCAAAACTAGGAAAACTTCTGGAATACCACAAGACACTAGCCAGGCACAGTGTTGGTGCATGCCATCCCAGCACCCCAGAACCTGTTCCAGGCCAAGTTGGAACACACAGGGAGACCCTTTCTCAGGAAAGCAAACAAACCTTCTCCAGCAGCTCCACGAAGAAACACGGGCCCACGGGATGGGTTAGACGCCTGGGACTGAGAGTTCAGGAAAGATGCAAAGACCCATGTTGCACAAAGTCACAGCTGCGGCACTATATTCAGGAGGTGTTTTGTTATGTTTTGAGATGGCCTCATTCTGGGCTCACAAGAATCCTTCCCCCTGCTGAGCTCAGCCTTCTGACACAGCTAGCTCTACATGATGCTTCTGAACACCAGCTCAATTTTTTTTAGTCCAGCCAGAACCTGCCATTTAAACAAAGACCACTTTACAAACTTGGAGTAAAAATCAGGCTAGCAGTAAAAGACTGAACCAATACAATTACCTTGCCCACCCAAACCAAATGACCAAAACTAACATACTACCAAATTAAACACACTCAGCTAACCTTCAGGTCAATACTGTTTCTACCTAAGTTTGAAATTACCCTACTATTACATTCAGTTTGGCGGCTCGGGCTTCTAGTGAAACCAGGAAATAGTTTAAATAATATGTAGGAGGGTCATCTGTCTATGTGTTACTTTCATTGGTTAATAAAGAAA
>LOJH01002054.1:0-37096 GCA_001685095.1 Ellobius talpinus
CGCTGCGGGCCGGCGCGGCTCAGGTGAGCGCGGGCGGCGGGAGGGCGCGACCGGCTCCTTGACCTCGGAAGGCGAGCGCCTTCGCTCCTCAAGTCCAGTGCGGGAGAAATGGGCATTCGGTTTCTGGAACCTGGGCGGCGGGTGGGCACCAGCATCTCCGACCTCAGGCGGAGAGCTTCCACAGACCTAGAATCTGGGCGTCGGGTGGGTATCAACTTACCTGACCTTGGGCGGCGAGCATCGAGCTTAATGTTCTGAAGTTCTCTGAGGTCTTCTCTGCATTCCTATGGGACTCGATTGACAGATGCCTCCTAGAACCTGGGCAGCGTGTGCGCATCGACATCCCCGACCTTGGGCGGTGAGCGCCCAGCTTCCCGTTTAAGTCCAGTGCGGACTTTCTCAGCTGCTCCGTTGGGAAGGGAAGGGCAGAAGGCTCAGAGATTGGGCGATGAGCTCCCAGTTTCCAGCTCTGAAGTTCCCCAGAATCCCCATGGGAACCTGGGTGGCGGGTGGGTACCAACATTTCTAACTTAGGTGGAGAGCTTGCATAGTACCCAGAACCTAGGTTGTAGAAGGATACCAGCATCGCTTGGCCTCAAGCAGTGAGCTTCCACAGCTCCTATAACTGGGTGGTGGGTGACCACCGTCTTTCCCAACCGCTGACACTAAGCTTTCAGTTTTCCCCCTAAAGTCTGGTGCAGACTTCTTAGCTGCCCTATGGAGGAGACATGGGCAGATGGTTCCTAGGATCGGTGGATGGGCAGAGAGCTTTTGTTGTTGTTCATCCTGAAGGCCAGCCTTATGAGAGAGAGGCAGATAGTAGTGAGAACTCTGACTGTGGGTGGGCATAAACTTCTCCAACTTCAAAGGGCCGGACTCATGATAACCCCAGCCTCCACCTCCCTTGTGCTGGGATTATAAGCATGGGTCACCGTGGATGGCTTTATTATTGTTATTCTGAAGCATTTCTTTCCAGGTAGTATGTGACCTATGAGAGTGTTACTTTCAGCACCTGTCTCTGCTCAATTTGTGAACACAGGCAGCAGCAGCCAGCTTCTATTAGGACAGTAGTTGAAACCCAAGGATTTTGTTAGTGATGCTTTTTTTTTGTTTGGGATCAGTGTTTTATTCTGTAGGCAAGATTTCAACCTGCTTTGCTTTTGATTTTGGCTATTTTGAGACGGTCTTTCTGTGTAGCCCTGGCACTCCTGGAACTCAGATTTGCCGTCCTCTGCCTCCACAGTGCTGGAATTACATGTGTGCACCATCACACCAGACTTGAATATGCGATCCTCTTTCCTCAGCCTCTGAGCACTGGGATTACAGGCCTAGACAAGTAGTCTTCCTCTGCTGCTTCTCTCTCTGGATTGAACCTAGGGACATGCTTACTAAGCAAGCACACTACCCCTGAGCTATGTCCCCAGCTGTAAAAGTCCAGTTGCTCAGTTTACTGAAACTCAGTAACTTTCACATGAGACTCAAGGCTTCGCTTCTGGCAGCCAGTGTTCAAATGCTCAGCTTCCCTAAATGCAGGCAGGAAGAGAGCTAGAGGGATGGCCTCCGTGAATCTAGGGGACTAATTCAATTACAACACATGCAGTCTTGCCTTCCTAAACTGAGATTTTATGTTTCCAGCTTCCAGGCCTGTCATGGGGAAATCTGGGGTGAAATCTCATGTTGATCCCCACTGTGTTCTGACTTCAGACACTCCTGTGGGAGTCCTGGCCAGTGGTGTCTGGGATAGGTTAGCTGTGATCTTAGCTGGGGAGTAACAGCCTGCCTCTGGCTTTCCCCTACTAGCTTGTAAACAAGCTCACCTAGATTAAATAGGGAGGGGCCAGGTTCAGACCTGAAGAACCACAGCTTCATCCTGGCAGGCTTAGTGCTGGAAGAAGATAGAACTCTTGTGTTTCATGTTCAAGATGTTCCATTTCCAGCACCACAAATGAATCTGTTTTCACCAGGCCTGGTTGTGTCTGCCTTTAATCCCAGCACTCAGGCCCAAGAGGCAAAGGCAGGTGGATCCCTGTGAGTTCAAGCCAGCCAGTGACACCCTATTTTAAGGGGGGAAATCTACATAGCTTTGTTAGGTGGAGGGTGAAAGCCAGGAGCAGAGGCATGCCTGCAATCCCAGCATCCAGCATTTGGGTGGTGGAGGCAGGAGAATCAGGAGTTTAAGGCCATCTTCAATTCTAATGAGTTTGAAGCCACCTGGGACTACATCTGTTTGTTGTTGTTGTTTGTTTTGTTCCTTAGAGAGAGCATGAGAAAGACGAACCAAGACCTGAAAGGTCTTCCAGTGGAGGTGACTAGGCTGTTACAGACAAGTCTAGACTACCAGGTACCAGGACTGGTGGGGACTCCAACAGTTGCTGCCACCTGGGAACTTTGTTCTTGTGCTCGTAGTTGACTCTCCCACGCTGGCCTACGACTCATAGCTTTCCTGCCTCCAACCCTCAAGCATTTGCCTGGCAGGTGTGAGCCCCATGCTGTGCCCTAGCTTTGCACAGACCTAGCTATGCACTGAAGAACAGGCTCTTCCCTGCTGGATCTAGCAGGATTCTCAAAGCAGTTTCAGGATCTCAGCCTTAGGGGGAGATATTTTAATTTCCAGTTTCTGGAAGAGTTGGGGGAGGCGAACCGAGGCTGGAATTTGGCTCTTGGCTATGTGGTCCCCTGAAGGATGATGAGTGAGTTGGTTGCACAGGGCAGCCTGTCTCTTCCACCATGTGGGTTCCAGGGATTGAACTCAGGTTGTCAGGCTTGGCAGCAAGCATCTTTACCTACTTAATGAGTCACCTACTTTACCTACTTAATAAGCCAGCCCCTGTTTTGGGGTTCTTCTGGGTCAGGTTCTAACCCAAGGTGGCCTGTGTTTCGATATGTAGTTCAGGGAAAACCTTGAACTTTCACCTCTGAGTGCTGGGTTTACAGACATGAATCATTATGCCAGCCTTTATTATTGTTAGGCCCAGACCTGTGACCTGGGATGGGCTGGTTTCTAATGGTTTCAAAGGTCATTCTTGGGGGATTTGTCCTGAGAACTCTGGAATGTGGGCTCTGCTATGTGCTAATTACCTGTAGACTAGAGTTGGGCTAAGTATAGGGGCCTTGCCAAGCTCTCCAAGAAGCCAGCCCAGACCAAGCTGATTCTTCTTCCCCCAAGCCCACAAGAAGACTGGTGGATTTTTCTGGCTAGCCTCGATCCAGGCTCTGAGATAAAAGATTTATACGTATTGAGTGCTCCATTTATGGAGGATTGTGGCTACTTCTTTTGGAAGATGAGGCTGAGACTCAGGGAGGAGAATAAATTTAGACTGCCAAGCTTGGTAGCAAACATCTTTACTCTCTAAGCCATCTACTGCCTATGCCCCCGCCCCCTTCTCCTTGAGACAGAATCCCAGGCTGGCCCCAGACTCCTGGCTACCTTGAACTCCTGATCCTCCCACTTCTACTTCCAAAGTGCTAGGATTATAGGCCTGTGCCATGCCAGGTTCCGTTTTCTTTCACTGTGTGGCCCAATGCTGGCCTAGAATTTGTAATCCTCCTGTCTCAACTTTCCAGTGTTCAGATTGCATTTGTGCCGTCTCCCCTTCCTACCTCCATCCTCCCCACTTGCCTTGCCTTCCTCACCAGGGGCTCATGTAGCTCAAGCTGGCTTCAGACTTACTGGATAGCCAAAGATGTACTTGATCTCCTGATCCTCCTGCTTCTAGCTCCCGAGAGCTGGGAGTTCATGTGCGCACCACCATACTCACTTTCTCTTATGCTGGGATCAGACTCAGAGCTTTGCGCTTCCTAAACAAACACTCTGCCAGCTGAGCTACATCTCAGCCCTGGTTTTTCTTTTTTTATAAAATACTTTTTATTACATTTACTTATTGTGTATGTGTGCATGTGTGCATGAGTTGGTGGGTTCTCTCCTTCCACCATGTGGGTTCAGAAGATCAAAGTCAGGTTGTCAGGCTTGGCGGTAAACCCGTTACCTACTGAGCTATTTTACAGGCTATTTTACACTATAGTTTTTCTTCTGCATTCGTCCAGGATTGGTGGGACTTGCTGGGGAAGGAAGCAAAGGGGATTGTCCATCCCTGATCTTTTACTATCTTTTCCCCTTTTTTTAGAGACTGAAAGACTGCTGACCCCCAATCCTGGGTATGGGACCCAGGTGGGGACTTCACCAGTCCCGACAACGCCCCCAGAAGAGGAAGACCTCCGCCGCCGCCTCAAGTACTTCTTTATGAGTCCCTGTGACAAGTTCCGAGCCAAAGGCCGTAAGCCCTGCAAGCTGATGCTGCAGGTGGTCAAGATTTTGGTGGTTACTGTGCAGGTGAGACCAGTCAGGCAGGGCTTCTGCCAAATGTCACCAAAACCACCACAGCCACTGTTCTCATCTCAGAGGGGCCCCTTGCTACCTCATAACAACAATGACAGTGGTATTACCAGTTAGGAAGGAGTCTGAGATTTGTGCTCAGTAACTCCTTGTAGCATCCCAGAAGCACTAGCCATACTCTTCCCTCCATTGTATACGTAAATGCCCTTGAGGCTCACACAGGTTAAGAGTCATGACTGAGCGCTGGGTAGACGGCATTTGAATCCAGTTAATCTGATGCTATCCTGATCCCCTCTCAGCAAAAGTAGACTTATCCTGGAGGCTTGGGTTTAGCACACCACCTGCCAATCAGTAAACATATTGACCGTACTCCACTGCTGTGAGGTTTACCAGTATCCATCTTGTGCTGTGTACTGGGGATGCTTTTATGGGCGTAGCATGGAACTTAAGGAGTGTGAAGTGAAGAGCGCCATGTTACTCAAGGCAAAGAAGAAGAAGTACAAGGAGCTGGTGTGTAGGCTGGTTTTTATATGCTGACACAAGCTAAAGTCATTGGACAGGAGGGAACCTCAGTTGAGAAAATGCCTCCATAAGATCTGGTGGTTAAACAAGGTGTTGGGTATTTTCCTAATTCATGATCGATGAGAGAGGGCCCAACCCATTGTGGATGGGGCTACCCCTGGGCTTGTGGTCCTGCGTTCTATAAGAAAGCAGGCTGAGCAAGCCATATAGAGCAAGCTAGTAAGCAGCACCCCTCCATGGCCTTTGCATTGGCTCCTGCCTCCAGGTTCCTACCCTGTTTGAGTTCTTGTCCTGACTTCTTTCAGTGATGAATTGAGATGTGAAAGTGTAAGCCAAATAAACCCTTTCCTCCCCAAGTTGCTTTTGGTCATGCTGTTTCATCACAGTAGTAACCCCAAGACAGCTGGGGATATAGCTCAGCTGGTAGAGCACTTGCCTGGCGTGCATGATGCGCTAGGCTTCATCCCTGGTACTGCATAAACCAGGTGTGGTGGTGTACACCTATTATCCCAGCTCTTGGGAGGTAGAGCCAGGAAGGTCAGGGTCAAGGTTATCTTTGAATAGCAAATTACAGGCTCCCCCTTGCAGTGCCAGTAGGGCCTTGTCTCGCCCCAGGGAACATCTCTTGGATTCTCTTTTTCTTCCTCTACCTATGCCTTGATGAGTTGTGCTATCAGGGCCAACCTCTGGCTCCTTCTTGGCAGCTCATTCTCTTTGGGCTCAGCAATCAGCTGGTGGTGACATTCCGGGAAGAGAACACCATCGCCTTCCGACATCTCTTCCTGCTGGGCTACTCTGATGGCGCTGATGACACCTTTGCTGCCTACACACGGGAGCAGCTCTACCAAGCCATCTTCTATGCTGTGGACCAGGTAGGGGGAGCAGGTGTGAGAGGGTTGTGGGAGTACTGTGAAGCACAGGTGGGACTGACAGGCCCTCTTCTCTCTATTCACAGTACCTGATCCTGCCTGACATATCCCTGGGCCGGTATGCCTACGTCCGTGGTGGCGGTGGTCCTTGGGCCAATGGCTCTGCTCTGGCTCTCTGCCAGCGGTACTACCACCGTGGCCATGTGGACCCAGCCAATGATACCTTTGACATTGACCCAAGGGTAGTCACTGGTGAGTAGCCAGGGCAGGGCCTAATTTTGGGGAGTTTAGGTTTCCAGGATTAAAATCCTGACCTAGGGGCTGCAGATATGTCTCAGCACTAGAGAGCCTGCCTAGAATCCCCCAGTGAGAGGCTAAAGGTGAGGCTGTGGAAGAAAGGGAATTAGAGAAAAAGAAAAAAGTATGTAAAATTCTGCCCTTGTCAGCTGTCTGTCTGTGTGATCAGATTGTATAAACATGAACAATTTGACGTGTGCAGCGTGCTTACTGGAATGCACGCCACAGGAAGAGCCAGGCATTGTTTTGTATGCCATCCACTCACTGAGCTTTCGGAGAGCCCGTGGGACACTGTGGTCTCTGTAGAGCATAAGGTAGATCATAACCCTGGTTTGGGTGGAGGCAGCAAAAGGTCAAGTGTGAAGGGAGGGCTGAAGGTATAGCTCTGGTGAACTCTGGCCTAGCACGCAAATTCTAGGCTTGATCCCTAGTGCTGGAAAAAAGCAATAAAGCATAAAGTGGGAGTTGAAACAGTGAAGAAGTCCTGACAGAACTGTGGGAGACTGGCCTGGGCCTCCCCTGCGCCCTGAGTCCTTTCCATGACTACCTATCTTCAGACTGTATCCAGGTGGATCCTCCTGACAGACCCCCCGACATCCCCAGTGAGGACTTGGAGCTCTTGGATAGCAGCACCAGTTACAAGAACCTCACACTGAAATTCCACAAGTATTACCATTTTCTCTTGAGGGGATTGATTCCTTGTGGGGCTCAGGGGCCCAGCTGAGGATGGGGTGGGTGGAGGTGGCAAGAGATCAGACGTCTGGATCTGAAGCCACTTTCATGGAGTTGGTCGGGGGCTGGAGCCACCACAGCTGTTTGCTAGCTGCAGAGTCAGCACAGGATAGGAGCGACTGATATTGGGCCCCTGACCCTCACCTAAGCCTCCCCCAATAGGCTGATCAACGTCACCATCCACTTCCAGCTGAAGACGATTAACCTGCAGAGCCTCATCAACAATGAGATCCCAGACTGTTACACCTTCAGTGTCCTGGTGAGCAAATTGACTCCCAAGCACCCTCTGCCTGGTTAAGGGGCATCAGAGAGCTTTCACCAAGATGGTATGAGAGTGATGGGGTAGAGGCTAAGACCTGGGCCATCTGTCATTGGAGTTGGGAGCTGGTGCTTGGAGCTGCTTAGGTTTACTCTGCCCTTACCCCTTCAGATCACGTTTGACAATAAAGCACACAGTGGGCGAATCCCTATCCGCCTGGAGACCCAGACCCACATCCAGGAGTGTAAACACCCCAGCGTCTCCAGACATGGTAAAACCCTCCTACCCTCAGACCCCCCCTCCACTGCCCCCCAAACAGTCATAACTCCAAGGTGTTTCCTGGGCCTCCTATAGTACTATCCAGCATCCTTCCCTTCCACGCCTTGTTTGTGAGCCCCAGACCACCGTCAGTCATGCACCATGACCTGCCTGGGGAGTGTCCTGGACCCAGTCAAGTCCACCACAAGTAGCCAGGCCTGTAATCCCAACTCTTTAGGAGGTTGATGTAGGATGATCACAAATTCAAAATCTGCCTGGCCTACTGGACTTCTGAGTGAACACAAAGACAGCTGGGCAATATAGAGACCTTAAAACAAAAAGTAAAAAGATGACTGGGGATATAGCTCAGTGGTACAATTGTTGCCTAGCATGCTCAAGGCTTAGGTTTAGTCACTAGTACTGCAAATAAATATATAAGTAAATAAATATTTTCCTATACTCTCAGCACAAGGATTAGGAGTTCAAGGTCACCTTGACTACGTAGTGAATCCCAGATTACCCTGGGCTGTGCAAGACCCTGTCTCAAAATAAAACAAAATGGACTGGAGATGTAGCTCAGTAGCAGAGTAATTCCTAGCAGATATGAGGTCATATCTTCAATTCTCAGTGCTTTGAAATTTTTTTTAAAAAATTAGTTTTCCTGTAATCCTAGTACTCTGGAGGCTGAATTCAAGACCAACCTTGGGTACATAGTAAGTTTGAGATCAGCCTGGGATGTATGAGATCCTGCCTTTGAGACAAACAACCAAACAAAACAGGGTGGGGATGTATTTTAGTGGTAGAGTGCTTGACTTAACACTGCAAAAGAAGTATGCTCCATATCAGTGCTCATCAGGGATTTTAACACTAGGGAATCCCTAAATCTACTGATGGCCCTAAACCAGCCACACACACACACACACACACCCTCTCCTCTAGGACTCCTTCCTTAGCCCAACCTCTAACCCCTACCTCTTATGGCCCCATGTGAGTTTTGATGGGACCCACCCTCCTTCCTGTAGGAGACAACAGCTTCCGGCTTCTCTTTGATGTGGTGGTCATCCTCACCTGCTCCTTGTCTTTCTTGCTGTGTGCCCGCTCACTGCTACGTGGCTTCCTGCTGCAGAACGTGAGGCCCTGGTGTCACGAGCGCTGGTGCCCGCCTTGCCCAGCCCTGGGGCCATGGTGGGGGTGATGGCCTAATGGTTTCTAGATAGACCCTCACCTGGGCTCCTTCCGTAGGAGTTTGTTGCGTTCATGTGGCGGCGACGGGGTCGGGAAATCAGTCTGTGGGAACGGCTCGAGTTCGTCAATGGCTGGTACATCCTATTGGTTACCAGTGACGTGCTTACCATCTCGGGCACTGTCATGAAGATCGGCATTGAGGCAAAGGTACGAGTCCTTCCAATGCCGTGCTCTCGGGGCCCTGTGTCTCTGTCTTCATGTCTTTGCCTGTTTGGGGACCACCTTCCCCCCTTGTAGAGTATGTCTATGAGTTGATCCCTCACTCCTGCCCACAGAACCTAGCTAGCTATGATGTCTGCAGCATCCTCTTGGGTACCTCCACGCTGCTCGTCTGGGTTGGTGTCATCCGATACCTGACTTTTTTCCACAAGTACAATGTAAGTCTCCTGCCCCTGAGCCGGCCCTGGGTATCATCTTCCCCAAGTTCTCAAACAAACCCAAGCACACAAAGCAGTCATTAATTCTTGTCAGTCGGTGACCCATCACAAGCCCCTTTCTTCTTCCTTTATTTATTTTTTTATTTATTTTCAAGTTTTTGAGACAGGGTTTCTCTGTGTAGCCCTGGCTGTCCTGGAACTTGCTCTGGCCTCAAACTCACAGAGACCCACCTGCCTCTGCCTCTTGAGTGCTGGGATTAAAGATGTGCATCACCACATCTTTAGTTTTTAGTTTTAGGTTTTGGTTTTCTTGAAACATGGTTTCTCTGTGTAGTCCTGACCATGTTGGCCTTGAACTCAGAGATTTTCCTGCTTCTACTTCCCTGAGTGCTGGGATTAAAGGCACGCACCACTCCCATCAGCTTTGTATTTATTTTATTTTTTTAAGGTCTTGTATAGCCTAGGCTGGCCTTACTACACAGTTGAAGATAACCTTGAGTTCCTGATCTTTCAGTTTCTGCCTCCCAAGTGCTGGAATGATAGCTGTATACCATCATGCTTGGCTTTAGGTAGTAGCGCCAGGGACCACACTCAAGGCCCTGTGCGTACTAGGCGCTCTACAACCAAGCTCCATTACCAAACCACAAATCTCTTTCTTATACCCACCTACCACAGACACAGGCGTCTTTGTACCCGGGCAGGACCACGGGAGCCTGTCCCTACCTGCCCATCCAGCTGAGTCCAGCTGTGGTATGTCCTAGGCTCCTCCCAGGTGGGTCCTGCCCTATCTAAACTCTCAGCAGCTTCTCTGGTCACATTGGTGAGGTCCTCCCTGCCATTTGAAAGCTAGTTGGGTTGTGGCCATTGTCTTCACTGTGGTTCCGTTTCCTCTCTACAGATCCTGATTGCCACGCTGCGTGTGGCACTGCCCAGTGTTATGCGTTTCTGCTGCTGTGTGGCTGTCATCTACCTGGGCTATTGCTTCTGTGGCTGGATTGTCCTGGGGCCCTACCATGTGAAGGTATGGGCTACTGGGGGCTGTGAGTATTTGTAAACTGCCAAAGGGCCCCAGGCTCCCACCCCTCTCCCAGCCTCTGGTCTCTTAGTTGTTGATTTGATGACCTGAAAGACCCACCTTGACCTCTGCTACCATACCTACAGACTTGTAGGTTTTGTTTTATCATCTGTGTAAGTAAATTGTGCATGTGTGTGAGTACATGTATATGGAAGTCAGAGGTCAGCCTTTGCTGTCATTTCTGAAAAAATTTTTCACCCAAATAGTTTTGTTTTAAGACAGGGTCTTACAGTGTAGCCCTGACTATCCTGGAACTTACCATATAAACAGGCTAGCCTCAAACTCACAGACATGCATGCTTCTGCCTCCAGAATGCTGGGAGTGTCATCATGTCCAGTCATATCTTTTTTTTCTTTTGAGACAGGGTCTAATTGGTCTGTAACCCATGATCAGGATCAATTATCTGGCCTCTGAGCCCCAAGGGATCCCCCTGTCTTCACCTCTCCAGTTCTGGGATTGCAGGCACACTTCCACACCCGATTTTTTATGTAGATGCTGGGGCTCAAATGTGGGATCTCATACTTTACCAGCTGAGTCACCTCCTCTGCACCTTGTAGCAGTTTTATATTCTGTCCCCTCTGACCCCCAGTGATCCTGACATTGACCCTGTGACCTGGTCATTCTTGTGGTCACTGATGACTATCTTGACTTGGGTTACTCCACCTATCAGCCCCTCTGACAGTCCTTGAGCCTGTGACCTTTAACTCCCCAACCTTGCCATTGATATGATGACCCTCAGATGGGCCCAGTTGCCAGTCATTCTGCCGCTGACCCCTGGTGAGCCTGACAACCCCCAGCCATACCTGTCCTCTCACTGTCTACAGTTCCGCTCGCTGTCCATGGTTTCTGAGTGTTTGTTTTCGCTTATCAACGGGGACGACATGTTTGTGACATTCGCAGCCATGCAGGCCCAGCAGGGTCGCAGTAGCCTGGTGTGGCTCTTCTCCCAGCTCTACCTCTACTCCTTCATCAGCCTCTTCATCTACATGGTGCTGAGTCTCTTCATTGCGCTAATCACAGGAGCCTACGACACCATCAAGGTTAGCCGTCTTTTACCCTCCTCCCTTCCTCGGAATCCTTTTTCCTTCTCCCCTCCCCCTGAATTAGTTCCAAGGGCTGTCTGACTTCACAGAGTTGACCTGGGGGTCACAGTAGGTCAAGGAGAGAGCAGGCTGGTACTGGATTTGCGGGTAGTTGGGGTTGTGTGTGTGTGTGTGTGGGGTCATCCTGAAAGAGAAGCCTAGGGCATATCACAGCTGCATTCAGCTGGATGGGTGGGAAAGGACAGATTTCTGTAGTCCTGCTGGGGGACAAAAACATGTATTTTATTTACTCTCTTTCCTCTGTGTGTGCGCACACACCCTTACACACACATCTCATCACATGTGTGGAGGTCAGAGGACAACCTGCCGGAATTGGGTCTCTCCTTTCACCACACGAGTCATAGACCTGAGCTCGAGGTCTGCTGAGCCATCTCACTGGCCTCCTCCCTCTCCTATATGATCTTTTTTAAACGTTTACTTATTTGGGGGGTGGGAGAGGGTTTTGCACAGCATAGTGTTGTTTGTAGAAGTCAGTTCTCTCCTTCCACGATGTGGAATCACCAGGGTTGGTGTCAAACACTTTTATTTACCCTCTGAACCATCTTACAGGCCTGTTAAGATCTGCCCTTGGAGGATAGCCTTGAACTTCTGTCCTCCTGCTTCCCCCATCTGAGTGCTGGGCTTATAGATGCTTACCACCACATCAAGTATATGTGGTGCCGGGAATGGCACCCAGGGCTTCCCGAACGCTACGTGATGGCTTCTCCAACTGCGCCATGCGATGGCTTCTCCAACTGAGCCATGTTTCCAGCTTAGAAGCTTTTCCTAATACCAACTGTATCAGGGTCCTTCTGTAATTTTGCATGCTTCTTTTATACCTCTTCCTAGTGGCTATCAATCCATGTACTATTCATATTTCCCACTAGCACTAGATGGACGGTGACCACTTGATGCCCAGTATACTCCACACTCCTTAGGACATGTTTGCTAAGAGTGAATCCTGCCTCCCTGATACCCCGCTATCCTCTCATTCAGCTTCCCATAGCCTGCAGGAAAACAACTTTTTCTTAGCACCCAAGAAGACAGAGGAGCTAAATATACACACATACAAACTAAGGAAATATACATAAGTATCCAAAAGCCATTGTGGCAGGTGGCTGCTTAGAATATTCCCCCCTTCTCCTAAGAATTCTGGATTGGAGAGATGGAATCCCAAGGGAGAGCATACTTGTAGACAGGAAGATTCAAGACTTGGTAGCCAGAAAGGGCTTGGAGAAATAGTGGTGGCCCCAGGAAGTCATAAGAAGATTTTCCTGGGACTCTGCCTCCTTCTATGTCATTGATAGCAGATATGTGCACTCATTCCCACATGGATGATCTGTAGCCATCCCACAAGTATATTACTGTCACCCAGGCCCCAAGCAGCCACCTTGAGTCTTGCTGGAGCATACTTGTGTAGCACCTTTGGATGTAGGAGTTCAGGCCTTACATTCATAGCTGTGAGTTACCTTGTTTCAACTCCGTAGATTGCTAAAATACTCCATCTAGGCTCCTAGCCTACAGCAGAGGGCACTAAACCAATAAAATTGAGACCTGTGGCCACATCCAGGGATGGGAAAGGTTTCTACAGTGAAGCAAGCTACAAGGCAAAGGTCCAGAAGTGAGACCAAGGTGGTCCCATCGGAGAAACAGTGGGGCACCCAGCTGACTGCAACTTAAGAGCTTTAGAGATCAGGACCAACTTTGATGCTGTTTTGGGGCATCGTCTCTCCCCAGCACCCGGGAGGTACTGGCACAGAGAAGAGTGAGCTCCAGGCTTACATCGAACAGTGCCAAGATAGTCCCACTTCTGGCAAGTTCCGTCGTGGAAGTGGCTCGGCTTGCAGCCTGCTCTGCTGCTGTGGAAGGTTGGAGCCCCAGGTGTGGGTTGTGGGTTGATAGAGCCTAGGGGAAGGCGTTTGTGCCAGAGAGATCCAAAGCCCCTTCTTTCCACTTCTCTTTTCCAGGGACTCCCCGGAGGACCATTCGCTGCTGGTGAACTGATTCCAGGATCATCGCCATAGACTTTATCCCCTGTACTGCTGGAACCCCAGCTTATTTATTTTTAGAATTTGCTTTTAAAGATCTGCTTTTGACAGGCCTTGCGAACTTGTCGAATCGGACACTGGGAAAGGGAGGGCATGTAGGGTTGGCTGTTAAATAAAAGGGAACATAAACGTGATGATCTAATTTGTAGCGGGGGCAGGAGGGCAGCCCTTTCACCACAAGTCAGCTCCTTTAAGAGGCCGCCACACTCGGCTTGGCTGGCGCAGAGCGACCTTCCAAGCATGGCGGGAGGCGGAGCTGGGGCGTGCCTTGCAGTGGAATAATTTAAAGGTGCCGCGGCTGCGGACGGAAAGCTAGGGGTGTTGGCCAACGCTGGGTGAACACTGGTTGCAGCTCCTGGGTGGTCCGAGTTTCCATCGACCGAGCAAGGATGTCCGTTCGAGGACCGTTAGCAAGCTTCAGCTTTGTCCCGTATCGATTTGTCCTCTGATTCCGGGTAGGTCCCGACTTTCTAATGCTCCCACCCCACCCCCATTCCTGAGTTCCTTGCATAGGCGTTTCCGCTTCGATAGCCAGGTGCGCCCTGGAGTACAGATGGGGAGTAGTTATTCTAACGGTGTTCCAGGTAGCATCTCAGGGCTCTGCGATCCCTCTAAATTCGCATTAATAGTCTAAGGTATCGAAAAGATCTCCAGCGTCCCAAAAGAGTCCCGGTAGCATTCCATCTTCCCTCAGTACCTTCCAGGAAGCTCGGGTGCTCTCCCAACACCTAGACTTTTAGATAGTGGTTATGTATATCTCCGGATCCCTCAGTAACTTTCCAGTGCGCCGCCCCTCCTACCCTCCCCCAATTCCGGCGTCCCTGGTTATACCGCCTGCATCATTCCTATGATCCCAGGGATGCTCCGCACGGTAACTTTCCTGTTTCATGACAGTTCAATCTGCAAGCATAAATCTATAACACTTTGGGAGCTCATCCCACCCCGAGGGCCTTAGGGTCCCATTTCCAAGAGAGTCTATGGCAGCGCTCAACGCCCCAGCTCTCAAACTTCTCGATGGGACAGGCTTGGGTCACGAGCCCAGAGTCCTGTTGTCGCCTCAGCTTCCTGGCTTACGGGTCCTAGCTTTTCCTGGAGTGGAACATCAAGTCTTAACAGGATGTAGGAGGGCGTCCAGCCTGAGGGTTTGTTAGTCAAGACTACTCAGACCTACGGAAAGCCAAGGCTAACGAAGGAACCACTTTCAGAAGAGACCATGGCCTAAGGACACCTGCCAGGGAGCTGTTGACTGGACCACTACCCGTTGGCCATTGGGTGCTGATGAATATGTTGGGGAGTCTGGTCTGCCTTAAGTGAGGGGGTCAAACAAGGAGCTGGGGTTGATCTCACCCCTAGATCCGGGATGGGAGGTCAATTTGCCCGCATCCCTCTGTCCAGCAGCAACCCCTCTAGCCGCTCCCACCCAAACCCCGGCGAATGGAGAAGTCATCCAGGCCAAAGGTATCTAGGGGGCGTGGCTTGTGAGTAGAACTGGGGTAAGAGCCTGTGATCCGGGCTGGGTAGGCTTGATTGACATATTGCTCTGCTCCCTTCTGCTCCTCGATTTCCAGGACTGCAGGCTATCAGACCTGCTACCTAGTCTGAAACAACCAATGGAGGCTCCACTGCAAACCGGAATGGTAAGTGTTGGGGAATTTGTGCACAGGACTACAACTCCCGGCGGGCTTGCTATACGCCGCGGGATTCTCTCTTCGAGAACGATGAATGTGCAGGCGAAACTACGTTTCCCGGCATGCATCGCGGGATACCTAGCCTCAGGGAAGAGTCAGTCGCTTCCCCCCCGTGGGGGTGGGAAGGGAACCGGCATTGACCCATTCTGCAGATGGGGACACCGAGTCACGAGCTGAATACAACCTCCTCCGGGGCAGAGGTGATTCTAAAGGCCCCGGAGGATGGCTTGGCGAGACGGATATGCGGTGCCCAGCCTGTGCCGTTCGTTCCGCAGGTGCTGGGCGTGATGATCGGGGCTGGAGTGGCGGTGCTGGTCACAGCTGTGCTCATCCTCTTGGTGGTGCGGAGGCTACGGGTGCAGAGTGAGGATTCAAAGGGCCCCTCTGGGGAAAGACTGTAGGGATGGAAGGGGAGCTTCAATACCCGGAGAGCCCAAGGGGCAGGGGTGGGGAATTTGCTGGAGCCTGCATGGAACTCAAAGCACCCTCCCTTCTCTCCCACCTATCCCCAGAAACTCCAGCCCCGGAGGGCCCGCGGTATCGGTTCCGGAAGAGGGATAAAGTGCTTTTCTATGGCCGGAAGATTATGCGGAAGGTGAGTTCCAGGACCTCCTGCTGGCCTGGCTGACCATAGGAACCCGGCCCTTTTCCTATTTACACTTATTAGGGGACACCTCTGCCCTTATTTAAGGTCCCCTTGGATCTGCCCTTCCTCTTTCTCTAATTGACCTCATATTCTTAATTCTTCCAGGTATCACAATCCACTTCTTCCCTGGTGGACACATCAGTCTCCACCACTTCCCGGCCCCGCATGAAGAAGAAACTGAAGATGCTTAACATTGCCAAGAAGTAAGGCTGACACTGGGTATAATATCAAGTGATGGACAGGGGTCAGCTCACACCTGTACCTCAGAGTTATTTAAACTTATGGACTGTCTTGGGAGGTTCCACATCAGAGGGCCATCTCAAGGCTTTCACTTGGCAGCGGCTATCTCAGAGTTCTGCTTTCCCAGACATAATGCTTATGGTGTAGGCATGCCTGTGGCTTAAGACTTGTCTTGATAATGTTCCCTTGTCCCAAAGGCTATCTACCATGTCTTTAGATATCTACACCTGGTGGTTTGCCATATTGGAGAGTTTATTCAAGGCGACATACTGCAATTTTCTCAATGTTTGTGTGGCTGGCTAGAGGGGCTGTTTGAGGATTCTCTTCTCCAAGGGCATCACTCTTTCCATATAGGAGAGCATCTCTCTTGAGTTGTCTGTGTTGTTCACCTGGGGTAGTTCTTTTTCCCTGGGAGCTATCATGTGTATGTGTGTATGTTGTTGTTTGCTTGGGTTTGTTTTGGTTTTTGAGACAAGGCCTCATTTAGCCCAAGCTGGCCTGGAACTTTCTATATAGTCAAGACTATCACTGACTCCAGGTTCTCCTTCATATTGGGATTATAGGTATATTATAGGTATAAGTCACCATGCCTAGTCTATATGGTCCAGGGGATTAAACCCAAGGCCTTGTGCCTGCCAGGCAAGCACTCTACCAACTGAGCCACACCCCTGTTCATTCATTCATTGATTCATTCATTCATTTTTGCAGCAAGCATTCATTTGTTTATTTTTGCAGCAAGCATTCTGCCACTGAGCTATATTCCTAGCCCCTACTTTACTTAAAATTTGTTTATTTATTGCATATGTGTTTATATGTAGAGGTGCACATGGCATAGCATGTGTATGGCAACTCATCGTCTCCTTCCACCATGTGAATACCGGGATTAAACTCAGGTTGTAAGACTTGGCAGAAAGTACCTTTACCCACGAGCCATCTTGCTGGCCCTACTTTTCTGTTTTACTGAGCATATTTAATTTGGTGCACAATATCAAATATTGTTACATAGTATCAAACTCAGAGACGTGGCCATGCTAGTTAAGCAGTTTTACCAGTGAGCCAAACTCAAGCGCTATACTTTCTTTTTTTGAGACCAGGTCTTGCTAAATTATCCAGGTTGGTCTTGAATTTTCTCTGTAGCCCAGGCAGGCCTTGAATGAGTGATCCCTCTGTCTCAGCCTCCTGAGTAACTGGCATGACAGGCCTGTGCCCATCATGTTTGCTATCTTTAAGAATTCCTTTGTTGGCCAGTAAGATAGCACAGGGGGTAAAGGCATTTGCTGCTGAGTCTGAAGACATGAGCTCCATTCCTGGAACCCACGTGGGGGAAGGAGAGAACTGACTCTTGCAAGTCATCCTCTGACCTATGCATACACAAATAAATATACAAATATAAGTTAAAAATTTTAGGAAAGTAATTCCTTTGCGTTAGAAACATAGGAAGAAGCTAGACGGTGGTGGCACACACATTTAATCCCAGCACTTGGGAGGCAGAGGCAAGCAGATATCTGTGAGTTTGAGGCCAACCTGGTCTACAGAGTGAGTTCTAGGACAGCTAGGGCTGTTACACAGAGAAATTCCGCTTCAGAAAGCCAGAAAGGTAAAAGGAAGGAAGAAAGGGAGGGAGGGAGGGAGAGAAAGGAAAAGAAACAGGAAGGTTGACTCAGGTGTTTGTTGGTGTCTTTGAGAAGGCTCTTACAGGGATCTCTATAAATTAAGAAATGGTTCTGGGATCTTGCAGCAGGAAGTCTACCTGAAGGTCTTTCTCAAGGCTGTATTATTTAACTCCAGGGGCCATCCTTGACTCTGTGGCAAACCATGATGTTGCAGAGCTTTCTGTGATTTGGGTAGAAGGGTTATTTGTTTCTAGTTTGTTCTAATCAGGTTGGGAAGATGGCTCAGGTTGGCAAAGCACGTGGATGTGGGGGATTAAACTCAAGTCCTCATGCTTGTACGACAGGCGCTCTCCACTGAGCCATTGCCCTGGCCCCTGCTTCCTGAAAACAAAACAAAACAAAAACCCAGAAAGGACTTTCCAGAGACCAGAAGTCTGTATCTGGGGGCTTCTTCAGAGCACGCTCATGTCTGAGGCTCGCTCAGGACTCTGTGAGCTGGAATGACTTTCAGGTCTCCTGTGACAAGTACAAAGGCTCTCTCTGCCTACAGCCTGATTCTCAGATTGCTATCAGGAGTTGGTCATTGACACTACAGAGTCCAGGGGGCAGGGTTCATGAGGCTCCACCCTTCCTGAGGAAGTATGGACTATCAGTGATGCTTTGAGTCATAGTCCTCAATGGTGTAGCCACTGGGAAATTGCCCTTGCTCAAGTAAATAACCTCCAACCCATGCCCCTGCAGGCACCCCTAGTTAAATTCAGAGGGCCACAAAAATAAACAAGACACCCCACAAAAGTAGTAAGGGAACTTCCCCAAAAGAAGGAGGATGGCAAAAAGAGGAGAGGGCTAGAGAGGATGATGGAGGGTACGATTAAAGTCCATTAGAGAGATGAGTGAAATTGTGAATGAATAAAATAAACCCCTGAGAAACTAGAGGATCCATTCTGGAGCCCTGTGACTGGGGAAGCAAGTCCCTGAAATTTGCACCATGAATTTTCTCTGTAAAAGGTCATATAGTAAATATTTTAGGCTTTGTGGGGCATACATATATAGTCTCTGTGCTGGCTATTCAGCTCTCCCTTTGAAATGAGAGGTAATAAGTAATACATGAGTGAATTATCATGGCAGTGTGCTAATAAAACTTTAATGATAAAAGTAAGTAGAGGGCCTGATCTAGACAATGGGCCAGAATTTGCTCTGTATAAACCAGAGGGAAGGGGTAAATGGGTGCCTGAGTTTTCTGTCATTCCTCTAACCCAGCAGTTCTCAAACTGTTGCTAGAGACCCCTTTGGGGGACTCTTTCACAGGGTCGCCTAAGACCATCAGAAAGCACAGATATTACATTATAATTCATAACAGTAGCAGAATTACAGTTATGAAGTAGCAATGAAAATAATTTTATCATTGGGGTCGCCACAACATGAGGAACTGTATTAAAGGGTTGTAGTGTTCGGTTGAGAAGCACTGACCCAACCCCTCCTCCCATCAGGATCTTGCGTATCCAGAAGGAGACTCCCACCCTACAGCGGAAGGAGCCCCCACCTTCAGTGCTGGAGGCTGACCTCACAGAAGGCGACCTGGCCAATTCCCATCTACCCTCTGAGGTGCTCTACATGCTCAAGAATGTTCGGTAAGCATCAGGGTCTGGATGTTTTGAAGTTCCTGCACAGCCTGGGGCTGCTTTGACCCCCTCCATCCCTCTCTCACTGCCCATTCTACAGGGTGCTGGGTCACTTTGAGAAGCCGCTCTTCCTGGAGCTCTGCCGGCACATGGTTTTCCAGCGTCTTGGCCAGGGCGACTATGTCTTTCGGCCTGGTCAGCCAGATGCCAGCATCTATGTGGTTCAAGATGGGCTACTGGAACTCTGTCTGCCAGGGCCTGTGAGTGAACCTCTCAGAGCCTCTGTGGGAGAGTGGGCACTGCACATCTCTCCTGGACTTAGACACTACTTTTGGAGTTGTTTGGTCAGAAGTCAGGTTAATGATGACTTCATGTGGAGCTCAATGGTAGAACTTTTGCCCTGTGAGGGACAACAGGTATGGTAGAACTCCTACCTAGAATCCCCTAGGGAAGTGCTCGCTGGTGAGTGCTTGGCCGGTACGTGCAGGGTCTCTGGGTTCTAATTCTAGTGGTATAAAAATATCAGAGGACGGAGTGACCATTTGGGGAGGTCCACACAAATGGGCAAGGAGTAATGGGTAGAAAACAGCAACTGGTTAGGAGGTTGGTTATTACTAGGGTGAGTCGGAGGTGAGGTCCAGTGCCAGCCACTAGGAGAAGGCTGGCACTGATCAGTGGCCCCTGTGTCTCAGGATGGGAAGGAGTGTGTGGTGAAGGAAGTGGTCCCTGGAGACAGCGTCAACAGCCTTCTGAGCATCCTTGACGTCATCACTGTGAGTGACGGTTCTGTGCTGGGTAGAGAGGTGGGAGGCCCCATTTCATCAGCTCTGATGCTGCTAGTGGTCACCTGCACCAGGAAGGCTGCAAGGAACAGTGAGTGGTCTCACAGATCTTACCTCTTCTTCCCACCCATCACCCAGGGTCACCAGCATCCCCAGCGGACTGTGTCAGCTAGGGCTGCTCGGGACTCTACGGTACTGAGACTCCCAGTAGAAGCCTTCTCAGCTGTCTTCACCAAGTACCCTGAGAGCTTGGTGCGAGTGGTGCAGGTCAGCTGGCCCTTCACCTCCTCCGTGGGCGGCAGAGCACCCCACCATTGTACCCACCCCACCTATCCCAGGCATCCGTGCGGCGGTGGATAGGCAGTACGTGTTGCTTATCACTCCTGAGCAGCAGACCTCCGTGGAGGCTGCTGATGCTGGCTGCTGATCCTGACCGCTCCCCTATTCTGGTCCTGCCCCCTACCCCTGCAGATCATCATGGTGAGGCTGCAGAGAGTGACTTTCCTGGCGCTTCACAATTATCTGGGTCTGACAAATGAACTCTTCAGCCACGTGAGTTAGATGCAAGCACAAGAGAATGTAGGGACACAGTGGGGGGACACAGACATAAATTATTCTCGACTCCCCTACTCTAGGAGATCCAGCCCCTACGCCTGTTCCCCAGCCCTGGCCTCCCAACCCGCACCAGCCCTGTTCGTGGTTCTAAACGGGTAGTCAGCACCTCAGGTGCTGAGGAAGCCTCGAAGGAGACCTCTGGCCGCCCCCCTGACCTCACCGGAGCCCCATTGCCTGGACCCGCAGGTACCTGAGCGACTCCTTCCTCCTCTTCGCAGCTAGGGACTTGAGCCCATTCAGCCCTGTCTCTGCCTCTGTGCTCTCTGGTCCCTCAGCTTTGTGTGCTCTGTTTTTTACATGTGTTTATTTGGGGGGAGGGGTTACACACATGCCGTAGCAAGCAGTGGAGGTCAGAGGACAACTTGCAGGAGTTAGTGCTCTCTTTCTACCATGCGAGTCCAGGGACCAGAACTCTTGATGCCCCAAGCCCTTACTCACTGAGCCTAGTTTTACAGGTTTAAATCGATCCTGCCCCAGGATCCGTCTGTTTCTCACACCCTAGTCCTAGCTTGAGGGCTGTGGGTCTGAGTGCAGGATACTGAGCATTTTTCTCCCCAGGGGATCCGGTGAAGCCCACATCTCTAGAAGCCCCCTCAGCCCCTCTGCTGAGCCGCTGCATCTCCATGCCAGTAGACATCTCAGGTTTGGAGCCCTTGTAGTGGGAAGTAAGGGGGGTGGGTGGTATGGAAAGGACTGTCAAGGGTCTAGATTTGAATCCAGGACATGACATTTGTCAGTCCTGATTTTGTTTTCTTACCTACAAAATGGGCATATAGATCCTATTTCTTTGCTTCTTATTTTTGGTGGGTATGCTCTGAGATCGTTCTCCTCCCAACTGTGTTAAGAAAGATGCAGAGGTAAAGTGTGGTCATCAATTAGTCATGTCTGCCGTGGTTGCAGGGTTAGTGTGGAATTAAGATTGGTTATAGCTTATAGCTGCGGGCACTAACTTATTTGTTTACTTATTTACTTTGGGTCTGGGGGTGGAACCCAGGACCTTACACATTCTAGGCAAATACTTCATCATTGAGTTCCACCCCAGCTCCATCTTTATTGGCTTTATTGCCTCTCCACCATACGCAGGCTTACAAGGTGGCCCTCGTTCCGACTTTGACATGGCCTATGAGCGTGGCCGGATATCTGTTTCCCTTCAAGAAGAGGCATCTGGAGGACCTCAGACAGCATCTGCTAGGGTGAGGCCCTCTCTTTTCTCTCATCTCACCACCCCCCCTCTTTCAGACCTCTGGTCTTGGTGAGTCACTTGAAAAGGTCAATTGGGAGGTCTGCAGGAAGTCACACACCCCTGCCTTACACAGACCCCGACTCAGGAGCTCCGGGAGCAGCCAGCAGGTGCCTGTGAATACAGCTACTGTGAAGATGAGTCAGCCACAGGTGGCTGTCCCTTTGGTCCCTACCAGGGCCGCCAGACAAGCAGCATTTTTGAGGCTGCGAAGAGAGAGCTAGCCAAGCTGATGCGGATTGAGGTGGGCAGACGGCCAAGGGAGGCAGGGGATGAGGGAGGCAGGTTAAAGGCCTGCCTGGCTGGGTCCATCTCAACTCCCCTCCCTTCCCAGGACCCCTCTCTACTGAACAGCAGAGTCTTGCTCCATCATGCCAAAGCTGGTACCATCATAGCCCGCCAGGGGGACCAGGTAAGGCTGACTTTTGACCTGTGGTACTAGATCTCTTCCACTGACCTCTGATCCCTGACCTTTAAGTAGTGATTGCTGCTCTTCTTCTCTGGGGGTCAACTTCTTATACCTGAAGTTTTTAGCCTCTTATGCTGGGAGGTTGTGTTGTGCTGTTTTGAGACCGTATCTCACTGTTTAGCCCTGGTGGGCCTGGATTACTGTGTAGACCAGGCTAGCCTCAAACTCACAGAGATCTACCTCTGCCCCCTGACTGCTGAGATTTAAGGTGTGTGTCATCGTGTATAACCTATCCTTGGGTTGTATGGTCTTCACCCTCTACTTTCACCTCAAGTCCCATTGATCTATCAAACCTTCACCCTTAGTCCCTGAACTTTTCCTCCTGGAATTCCCAACCTCTAGCTCTCTCCTCTTGAGGCCTCCTTGATTCTGTGATGTACCTCCATGTTCTGTCCTCCTTCAGCCTTGGTGCCTGCCTGATAGGATAGGTGCTCATTAAATAGGCAGGAATAGAGCTGGGGTTATGACTCACATTGGTAGAGTGCTCTCCTCACATGCATGAAGTTTGGGTTTCACCCCCAGCACAATGTAATCTGGCATAAGCAAACATTCTTGTAATCCTACTACAGAGGCAGGAGAACTAGAAGTTCAGGGTCATCCTCAACTACATAATGAGTTCAAACTTAGTTTGAGCTACATAAGACCTGGTTTCTAAAATCCAAGAAATATGTGTGTTTGTGTGTATGTAAAATTGATCCAGAGACCATACATTCTCACCTGTGTTGAGAAGGATGCAGAGGAAGAGTTCAGACATCAATTGTGTCTGCTGTGGTTGTGGTAGTTGGCATGGAGTTAGGTTGGTCTTTCGTTCTTCATAATTATTACTACTACTTGTAGTCATTTTGGCACTGGGGATGGAGCCCAGCACTTTACACGTGCTAGGCAAGTGCTTTGCCACTGAGCAGCACCCCAACTCTGTCTGCATTTCATCTGTTGCCTCCATCCATTTGCACGCTTGTAGAGTGGCTCCTGTGCAAGCCTGAGGCGCCATTTTAGAGCCTCCTGATAACATCAGGGTGTGACAGCGTCTCCCCTTCCCTCTGTCCTCTGAGTGGGGAATTTGAGACCCACCAGGGGAAGAAGCTGTGAGACTAGGATCTTATATTCTGATGTGGAGATGAGAATCTGGGGTGAATAGTTGAGACTTGAAATCTACTTTCCTTTTGTGTTTGTTTGTTTGTTTTTTGTGTGTATATACATATGCATACTTTTTTCATTTGTTTGGATGCATGTATGAATGCATACATGTACACATGGATACATGAATTTACAGGTTCATGGTTGATGTCAGGAATTATCCTCCATCAACATCTCTCATCCCAACCTAGAGTTTACCAATACACTGAGTCTCTGGCTGGTTTGTGCTGGGGATTCAGTCTCCTCCTGAAACTGGAATTGTAGGTGGTCTGCCATACCACCTGACATATATGTAGGTTCTGGGGATCTGAACTGTCACACTTTAGCAGCAAGTATTTTAACAGCTGAGCCAGTTCTCAACTCCTGAGATGAAATTCATATTTAGTCTCCAATTCCTTGGAGAAAGTCCTCGGCTTCCTCAGTCTGTGGGCGTGGAGATAATAAGCAGAGCCCATCAGCTTTTTGCATCGATCCAAAGGCAACAGCCCAGGAAAGGCTTTGCAGGGGCTTGTAGCTCAGTGTGTCTCTAGTGATGGTTGAAGCCAGCAATGGGATAGAGGCACTGAGAACCTGGGATGGAGTTGGGGGTGTTCAGGTGGAGTGTTCTGTCATGGGATGGGGTGTTCTACTATCCCCTTGGCTGCTCATAGCAGGAGGAAGTCAGATGAGGCTGATGTCAATCTAGTGTGGCCCCAGGGGGATGAGCTGAGGAAGTGTGGTCACACAGCTCCTCCACCCCAAGGCCTTGCTGATCAGGAAGATGCTTGAGTTGAACTCAGCCCTGGCCTGCGGAAAGGCCTGACCGGTCTGTAGCCCCTGCAGGAGGCTTTGCTCTGTTTGTCTTCTTGGCTTTGTTGGGAATGGCTGTGATGTTCTGCCTATCTATAACATTTCATACCAGGGCTTTTTAAAAAAGGATTTATTTATTTGTTTGTTTTTGTTTTTTGAGACAGAGTTTCTCTGTGTAGTCCTAGCCATCCTAGAACTCACTCTGTAGCTCAGGCTGGACTCAAACTCAGAGGTCCAATTGTCTCTGCCTCCCAAGTGCTGGGATTAAAGGTGTGCGCCACCACCTACTTAGCTTTATTTATTTTTATGTGTATGAGTGTTTTGCCTGTGTGTATGTATATACACCATTTGTGTGCAGTGCCTGTGAAGGCCAGAAGAGGGCATTAGAGCCCCTGGATCTAGAGTTGTAGATGGTTGTGAGCCACTTAATATGGGTGTTGAGAACTGAACTCAGGTCTTCTGCAAGAGCAGCCAGTGCTCTTAACCACTCACTTATTCTCTAGGTCTCGGTGCTTATTAAAAAAATTAAAAAAATTAAGTGTTGTGCGTGGGCCAGGCGGTGGTGGCATATACCTTTAATCCTAGCACTTGGGAGGCAGAGGCAGGCAGATCTCAGTGAGTTCAAAGCCAGTCTGGTCTACAAAGCAAGTTCTAGGGCAGCCAGGACTGTCCACACAGAAACCCTATCTCAAGAAACCAAAAAAAAAAGTAGAAGAAAAGAAAAGTGTGGTGTGCGTGTGATGGATATGTAACTCAGGGTCTTTGCACATGCTAGGCAAGTGCTCTACCACTAAGCCACCCCTCCCCCACTCCAGCATTTTAAAAAATAGGTATATTAATTTTAACTAGGTGTTAGTGGTACACACCTTTAGTTAAAGTGCTGAACTTGGGAGGCAAAAGCGGGTGGATTTCAATGAGTGTGAGGCCAGCATGATCTACCTGTCCTACTACGTAGGATTTCTATTGCTGTGAAGAGACACCATGACCACAGCAACTTTTATAAAGGAAAAGGTGGCTTACAGCTTCACAGGTTTAGTCCATTATCATCATGACAGCACGCAGGCAGACATGGTGATGGAGAAGGAGCTGAGAGTTCTGCATCTTGATCCACAGGCATCAGGAAGTGAACTGTCTTACTGGGCATAACTTAAGCATAGGAGACCCCATAGCCCATCCCTACAGTGACACCCTTCCTCCAACAAGGCCACACCCACTCCAACAAGGCCACACCTACTCCAACAAGGCCACACCCACTCCAACAAGACCACATCTCCTAATAGTGCCACTCCCTTTGGGGTCCATTTTCTTTCAAACTACACTACACCCTGTGTCAAATTCTTTTTTTTTAACTTTTTAAAATTATATGTCTTGGTATTTGCACATGAGTACAGGTGCCTATGGAGTCCAGAGGCATCAGATCCCTTGGAGCTGGGGTTATGGGCAGTTGTGGTTGTATGCTGGGAAGCAAGCATGGGTCCTCTACAATAGCAATATGCATTCTTAGCCATTGGGCCATCTTGCTAGTGCCTCCTACCCACCCAACTGTCGCATTGTTGATTGTTATGACTTGGGAAGTGTGTGTATGCCCCCTAGACCAGGATACTAGAATCCCCAGGCAGTGCAAGGAGTCATCTAGACTAAAGTATCAATAATGTCAACACTGAAAAACCCTGCTGTACCAAGCATCTTCCCAAGTGAGTTTTCTGCACTATCTCTAAGGCATGGTCAGCATCTATCCTGGGAAATTTCAAATCCGCAGTGCTCCCAAATCTAAAAGCTTGTGTCAACATGATATAAATATTGAAGTCCACTCCTGACCTGGGACAGATTACAGTCAAATAAGAAGCAGTAAAAATAGTGTATGAAATTACCTCTCAGGGGTGTGGAAGGGTGGCTTAGCTGGTACAGTGTGTGCTCTACAAGCACAAGGACATGAGTGTGATCCCCAGATCCCACATTCCCACATTAGAATGCAGGCTGTAGTGTCGTGGTATGTGCCTGTAATCCCAGCACTGGGGAGGCAGAGGTCGGCAGATCTCTGTGAGTTTGAGACCAGCCTGGTTTACAGAGTGAGTTTCAGGAGAGGCTCCAAAGCTACACAGAAACCCTGTCTCAAAAAACAATTGAAAAAAAAAAGAACCTAAAAAGAATTAGACTTAGGTTGTACATGTAGAATGTATATGAGACAAAAGTGACACCTGTTTAGACCTATATCATTTTGTTATTGTAGGTTTTTTTATTTTTAAGATACCTCATTTTTCTTCTGCAAATATTCCAAAATCCAGGTGGTAGAATTCCAAAATACCAAACACTTCTAGTCCCAAGTACTATGAATAAGGGATAGCCCATATTATAACAAGGGACCTGGTGAAACACATTTTGAGAAATGCTCTTTTATCCTTTCTTGGGAATTCTGACTGAATTCAGTAGCATGCTCACGGCCCTGAGAATTCCTGCACTAAAAATTTCCTAATCTTCTCAGTGTTGGTGGCAAGCTCCTTTAATCCCAGCACTTGCAGGCAGAGGCAGGTGGGTCTTGGTGAGGCCAGCCTGGTCTACAGAGCAAGTTCTAGGATAGCCAGGGCTACACAGAGACAGAGAAACCCTGTCTGGAAAAACTGGCCAAAAAAGATGTTCCTAATCTAGAGCTGGCAATCATGACAGCTCAGTTGGTAAAAATACTTGCTATGCAAGTCTAAGATCCAGAAATCAAATCCCCAGCACCCACATGAAAAGAACAGGGTATTGTTAGTTTGTAACCTTTGCAGAGGTAAGGCCAAGACAGGAGGAGACCTGGGGCTTGCTAGCCACCCAGTCTAAGCTAAGCAAGCACTGGGTCCCAAGGTTAAACCTGTCTTAAAAAAACAACTGAGCCACTGGGCAGTGGTAGCTCATGCCTTTAATTTCAGCACTGAAATCACAGCAGAAAGATGGACAGCACCTGAAGAACAATATAGTGAGAGATTGCTTGTTCATTTCCGGCCACCCAGACCCAAAATAATCACACAGAAACTATATTAATTACAACACTGCTTGGCCAATAGCTTAGGTTTCTTGTTAACTAATGCTTACATCTTAAATTAACCCCATTCCTATTATTTTATATTTTACCGTTAGGCTTGTAGTTTACCAGTAAGGTTTTGGGACGTCTGTCTCCTTCAGCAACTACATGGTGTCTCCATGACTCCACCTTCTTTTCTCCTCTATCTCTGCTTGGAATTCCTGCCTTGCTCTGTTCTGCCCTGNATAATCACACAGAAACTATATTAATTACAACACTGCTTGGCCAATAGCTTAGGTTTCTTGTTAACTAATGCTTACATCTTAAATTAACCCCATTCCTATTATTTTATATTTTACCGTTAGGCTTGTAGTTTACCAGTAAGGTTTTGGGACGTCTGTCTCCTTCAGCAACTACATGGTGTCTCCATGACTCCACCTTCTTTTCTCCTCTATCTCTGCTTGGAATTCCTGCCTTGCTCTGTTCTGCCCTGCCATAGGCTCAAAGCAGATTCTTTATTAACCAATGGTAACAAAACACATTCACAGCATACAGAGGGGGGAGTCCCACATCAGAACAACACCTGAACCTGCCCCTCTGGCTTTCATATGCTCACATATACCTGTGTGTACTCACACACTCCCAATCTAGTAACCAGCAATAGCATGATTTTAATTATGCCTGTATGTAATCCAAACATTACCTGGAAATTGTCTTAGAAGGTCCTAGCATATATGCATGGCATCAGACAGGTTGGTGTGTTGGACAGACAAAGATCTTCCCATCTGATTTCAATTCCTCTTTTCTAAAGGGGTGGGGTAGGATGTGTCTGGCTGGTCAGGCTAACCACAAAAGAGAGAAACATCCATTTACTGAGCATTTGCCATGTCCAGGACCTGTCCTGCTTGCTAGACAGGTGGAAAAAAAAATCTGTATGCCTTTGGTGAGTCAGCAGTTCTGACAGACGTCACTCAGAGGAGCATATAAATCCTTGTAAACTCAGGGTTAGAGCTACAAAGGTCACATTCTTGACACTACAAAGACTGGCTTAAGCAGGGCAGTGCCTCTAAGGAGGTGACCACCAGCAAAGGAGGAAGGGTGGGGTAATGAGTTGGGTGGAGGAAAGGCCAGTCTAGATAGAGAGCAAGTTGTGCAAAAGGCCTAGGGTCACCGCCTAGCTTTTGAATGCCCAGGATCGTCTTTTTCTTTTTATTACATTTATTTATTTATGTGTGTTTGTATGTGTGTGTTAGTGTGTTTGTATGTGTGTGTGCGCATGCATGCACATGTGTACATGAAAGGTGCACGTGTGGAGGTCAGAGGACAGCTTGGGAGAGCCCGTTCTTTCCTACACCATATGAGACTTGGGACTGAACTCAAGTAGTCAGGCTTGGCAACAAGCACATTTACAACTGAGATATCTTGCCTGCCCGTGTATTTTTCTTTTCTGAGGTCTCAAGTAGCCCAGACTAGCCTGGAATTCACTGTATAGTCTAGGGGGCCCTGAACTGGAGCCCCCTTTGCCTGTGCCTCCTGAGTGCTGACCTCAGCACCACACCTGGCTGAAGACCTGTTTGATCCCTAGCACTTGTGTGTGGGGGGTGAAAAAAGACAAATGTTTTAAAATAACTTGGAAAGGAACATGCTCCGTGGAGGAGACAAAACCAGTTGGGGAACAAATGGAATAGTTACATGGGCGCAAAGGGGGCCTATTGCTTTAAAGTTTTTTAATCTTTTTTTTGTATGTGGGTATATATGTGGGCATGCATGCCACAACATACATGTATTGGTCAGAGGACAGCCCTTCAAAGTCAGTTCTCTCCTCCCATATGTGGGGCCCAGGGATTGAACTTGGATGTCGAGTTTGGGAGTGAGTGTCTTTACTCTGAGCCAGTGCAAATGGATCTTTTCAAGGGGGATCCCATTTTTGAATAGTAGTTCATAATACATATGGTTTGCCTATTTTTTAAAAGGTCTTTTTAAAAAATAAATCTTTATTGATTTATTATATATAGTGTTCTGCCTGCATATATCCCTGAAGAGGACACTAGATCTTATTATAGATGGTTGTGAGCCACGATGTGGTTGCTGGGAATTGAACTCAGGACCTTTGGGAGAGCAGGCAGTGCTTTTAACCGCTGAGCCATCTCTCCAGCCCAGTGAATATTTGTGTGTGTGTGTGTGTGTTTCGAGACAGGGTTTCTCTGTGTAACAGCCCTAGCTAGAATTGTAGGTGAGACACTACGCTTGGCTTGCTTGCTTTTTTCTCTTTTTTTCTTTTACTTGTGTTGTTGAGACAGGGTCTCAACCCAGGGTGGTCCCAGACTTGCTCTGTAGTCAAGGGTGACCTTGAACCCTCCTTCCTCCAGATATACTTCTGTCTCTGCTTCAGTAGTGCTGGGATTGTAGGTGTGTACCACCATGTCTGTGTATGTGGCGCTGGGAATGGAAGCCAGGGCTTCCTGTGTGCTAGACCAGTCCTTTACCACAGGAGCTCTATCCCAGCCTTTTCTTCTTTAAGCTTTCCTGTGAGGTGCACTACCTGAGTTTTGGGGAGAGGTGCTGTGGCCGGCTCACATCATGGCCCAACCTCTCTCCTAACAGGACGTGAGCCTGCACTTCGTGCTCTGGGGCTGCCTGCACGTGTACCAACGCATGATTGACAAGGCTGAGGAAGTATGCCTGTTTGTGGCACAGCCAGGAGAGCTGGTAGGACAGCTGGCTGTGCTCACTGGGGAACCTCTCATCTTTACACTACGTGCCCAGAGAGATTGTACCTTCCTGCGGATCTCCAAATCTGACTTCTATGAGTAAGGCTGGGATTGGGGTGGGCGTGGCACCAGGATGATCACAGTCCAATTATTTTTTCCAAGGGAGGGAGGAGAGACCAGGACAGTACCCCCCTACCCCATTTCTAGAAGGGCAAGAAAGATCCCCTAGATAGCACCTCCCAACACCACCTAGGGCAGGTTCGAGTCCTTCCTGTTTCATCCCAAGCTGACACCCATTTTCTTCATTCCTTTTAATGTGTTCCAAGAATGCCTGGTTCCACAATCCCTTCTTTTTGCTTGCAGGATCATGCGTGCACAGCCCAGTGTGGTGCTGAGTGCAGCGCACACGGTGGCTGCGAGGATGTCCCCCTTTGTGCGCCAGATGGACTTTGCCATTGACTGGACTGCTGTAGAGGCCGGTCGTGCACTCTACAGGTACCACTCTGATCCCACCTCACTGTTCAGACCCTACCTACAATTTTCCCTCACTCTCCACTCTTCATCCACCCTAGGCAGGGCGACCGCTCAGATTGCACCTACATTGTACTCAATGGACGTCTCCGCAGCGTCATCCAACGAGGCAGCGGCAAGAAGGAGCTAGTGGGGGAGTATGGCCGCGGGGATCTCATTGGTGTGGTAAGGGCAGCTCCCATCTCTCTCCTAGCATAGCCAGCCCTTCACCTCCATGCTCATCATCCGGGTAATCTGACGGAAGTGGAGACTGCATACCCAACTTCAGTCCCAACCCAGGCCACTTCCCTGGCTCTTGCAAGTCAAAAGCAATGAGTCCTGGTGAGGGAGGAGTCTGGACTCCACCTTCAGTATGTCTCTTCAGGTCCCCATTGTCACCTGTGGTGAATTCTTATTTTGTATCCCAGGTGGAGGCTCTGACCCGGCAGCCACGAGCCACCACTGTGCATGCTGTGCGAGACACGGAGCTGGCCAAGCTCCCGGAGGGCACCTTGGGCCACATCAAACGTCGGTACCCACAGGTACATCTAGTTGGGGAGGTGGAGGACAGGGAGCAGAGCCTCCCTGTGCCAGGCTGCCCTAATCAGGGTGAAGACCATAACAGGATTTCTAGCCTCCCAGGTGAAGGAAGCTAAGGTGGGGCCTTTCTGTCTCACTGAACACAGTTCTCACCCTCCCCCAACCCCTGCCTCAGGTTGTGACCCGCCTTATTCATCTGCTGAGCCAGAAAATTCTAGGCAATCTGCAGCAGTTGCAAGGACCCTTTCCAGGTAAGTTTGTCAGCCTCGGGGCATAGTGGAGGATTTAGACTGCTGTGCCCAGAGCGTTCTATCAAGCAGCATGATTGGAAATAGATCTCGCTGGAAGCAGGACTGAGACCTATAGTTGTCCCATTGGGGGCTGCCCTTATCACACATACGTCTGTATATAGCCCTTGTTTCCAGGCAGCTTGTTGAATGGTCTAAAGTGTGCTAGGGGGCAGAATAAGGGTAACACTTTTATTACACTTATTTGTTGTGTGTGTGTGTGTGTGTGTGTATGAACATGTGTGAGGGTCAGAGGAATCAGTTTTCTACCTTCCACCGTATGGGTCCGGGGGATCACCTCAGGCAGTCAGACTTTGAGGCAACCTGTTAGCCATCTCTTAGGTCCGAGGGGTGGAGTCTTCAGCAGGGAGGTTGGTTCCTGGTCCCAACAGAATGCAGTCTGAGCATCTTGGGAAAGAATCAGAATATAATAACAAGAGAGCTTGTGGCACATGGCACTAGGTCACGTTGGTAAATGGCTTCTGAAATTAAACTGACCTGCTAGGAAGTATGGTTCTATATACTGGAGTGAGGTTTCTGTGAGCTAAAATAGATCACAGGGCAGTCTGTTTAAGCCATGCCACTGAATGGGCCTGAGGGTCTACATTTTTGCTAACCTTTCCCCCACATGAACATTGACATTCAGGAAATAAAGGTCAAGGTCATGTAGGTATGAAAGGCATAATTTAAAAAACACACATAAATATCCCAGTGTCAGGAGGTGGTAAGTACAGAGAAGGAAACAAGACAAGGTAATTAACAGGGCTGCAGGCAGAAAGCAGGAGAGAAAGAGGGGTGGACGGAGGATTTCTGAGGCCTGTGGGCTGAACCTTGACAGTTGACCTAGAGCTAGATGTGAGAAAGAGGTAGGTCCACACAAGGTTTGGTGGTTTCTTGTTTCTTGTTTGTTTTGTTTGTTTGTTTGTTTGTTCTGTTTTGAGACAGGGTCTCCTGTTGCCCAGACTGGGCTTGAACTCACTATCTAGCCAAGGATGACCTTGAATTTATGATGCTCTTGCCTCTACCTCCTGAGTGCTTAGATGACAGACATATGCTCTCACATCTGGTTTATGTGATGTTGTGGCTGGAACTCAAGAGTGTTGCTCATGCTAAGCCAAACACTCCAACTGACCAGTAGCCCCAGGCCAGGGTTGGTGCTTTTGAACCACTGCAAGGAGTAACTTGAGAGGGAAAGATGGGGTCAGGAGTAAAGGGCCTTGGAAAGTATTTGAGCTCATTAAGTGTGTCCTATGGGAACCAACCAGGAGGTGACGTATGAAGCGGGGCCTGGGGGAGAGATAAGCGTGACATATGCATCTAGGCTGTTAGCTGAGAAGCTGGAAAGTGACTGATGAGTTAGAAGTAGATTTTTGTCTAGCTTGATGTTGGGACACAGTAGCCCAAGTCAGAATAGAACGAGTCTGAATGGTTCTAACATTGCATAATGGGTAGCTGGGTATAGTAGCACATGTTTGTTATCCCAGCTCTTGGGGGTTGGATGCAGGAGGCCAGATTTCTGGGTCATTCTCAGCTGCATGAGACCATGTCTCAGAAAAAAAATAACAGCAACAACAAAACTGCATAACGGGTTTCACTGAGATTAATGTCAAAAGTGAAGGGTGCTGGCCACGTCCTAACAAGAAACACCCAAGGATAGAATCGTATGTTGGGTACTACAGCCATGGCCTCAGTATGACGTTATCATAGCTGAGAGCAGTGAGGGCAATAGGCGGGGGACAAAGAGCAGATATAGAGGAGGAAGTAGAGGAGGTGGAGGGGAGGTAGGGAAGGAGATGGAGAAGGGAGATAAGGTAGGAGGGGTAGAAGAGAGGGTGGAGGATGAAGAGGAAGTAGAGGAGCTGGGGGTGGAAAAGGAGATGGGGAAGGCAGATAAGGAAGTAGGGATAGAGGGGGGGGGATGACATCTACTGCTTCAAACAGAGTTGCTCAGCCAGTCTGCTGTTGGTGTTTCAACAGGCTCTGGGCTCAGTGTTCCACAACACTCAGAACTGACCAACCCAGCCAGCAATCTGTCCACTGTAGCCATCCTCCCCGTGTGTGCTGAGGTGCCCATGATGGCCTTTACTCTGGAACTGCAGCATGCTTTGCAGGCTATTGGTGAGTGGGAAGTCTGTCCAGTCTATACACCCGTTATCCCTAGTAAGTGATGTACCCTGGTTGGTGAGTGGGTGGTAAGAGGGTTGGAAGAAGATCCTGAGCCACAGCGATAGGTGACAAGTATCTGTTCTAGGAGAGGCCTCCCAAATGTTGATTTCCATTCCTCAACTACCACTAGGTCCCACGCTCCTCCTTAACAGCGACATCATTCGGGCACGCCTGGGGGCTTCAGCACTGGATAGGTGTGTGGGGTCTGGGGAGTGGGGCTGGAAGGGTGGAAGGCATATATTGGAGATTCTTTCTGATTGGGTTGGAATGCTAGGCTTATGAACAAGGTGTCCCATCTGTGGCATCAGTAGGGAGACGATGTGGGCAAATCCCTCTTTGTAGCAGGGGTGTCCAACCAGAAACCCAGGGGCCATATGCAGCTCTCATAGCTATAGTGGGGCTCAAAGCATACTTAATTATGAGTGGTTTATTATTATTATTATTATTATTATTTGTAACTTGATTACATGGTTCTTGGCATTTTTGTAGATGATGTCACATAATAAAGTAATGCAAAACAAATATGTAAAAATAAACATATGGATGCCCTTGCAACATCTAAGTCCCGATTTTGACACCCCCACCCCCATTTTGGCATAAATTTTAATTGCTGGGACCTTGGGTTATCTAACTCTTCCCAGCAGTAGGATTACACTATCTGTTTACTGGGAGAGGCTGTGGGTCCCCAGACCAGCTCCAAGATGTCACTCACTCATCTCATCCCAGCATTCAGGAATTCCGGCTGTCAGGGTGGCTGGCCCAGCAGGAAGATGCCCATCGCATTGTGCTCTACCAAACTGACACATCACTGACTCCCTGGACTGTGCGTTGTCTACGCCAGGCCGACTGCATCCTTATTGTGGGCCTGGGTGACCAGGAACCCACCGTTGGTCAGGTCTGCCAACTATGTATAGTAATATGCACCCCCCATCCTTCCCTCAGGATCCCATCCCTTTCCCTTCTGTGCCTGTATAAGTCCATGTACACTCTCACAGTATTGTTCTGTGATGGAACTGAGTTTAGCCAAGTGAGGGTAGAGAAGGAATCCATGACCTCCACTTGTCTCTGTTCCACAGCTGGAGCAGATGCTGGAGAACACTGCCGTGCGTGCCTTGAAGCAGTTGGTTTTGCTGCACCGGGAGGATGGCCCAGGTCCCATGCGCACAGTGGAGTGGCTCAACATGCGCAGCTGGTGCTCAGGGCACCTGCACCTGCGCTGCCCTCGCCGCCTCTTCTCACGCCGAAGCCCAGCTAAACTGGTGAGGGCTAGAACCTGAAAAATGGGTGGGGCTTGGGTGGGGCATGAATAAGAGCCTTAGAAGGTACACCTTCTTCTTGTAGGTATAGTTTGGGGGCTACTTCCCTTTCCAGCGGGGCTAAAACTTGAGGGTAACTGCTCTTCTATCTGGGGTTGAGGTTTGGGCATGGCTTGGAGAAGGGCCCTTAATGGTACGCCTTCTGCTGCTTCGGGTTGGGGTTTGGGGACACAGCCCTTCACCTGTGGGCTAGCTTGATGTCATGCCCTCTTCTGCTTATGGGTGAAGTTTGGGGCCAGGTCTCATCCGCCTAAGGTTGAAGTTTAGGGGTACAGTGTGCTTTATAACTGACCAGGGCTCTGGCAGGGTAAAGGCGTGGGCAGGGCCTTGAGAGGGCCCTAGGAGGCACACCCCCCCTCTGTCTAGAAGCAGGACTTAGGGAGCTAAGACAGGGTCTGGACCAAGAGGGGATAGATAGCAAAGATCAGCATGTGCCTCACTGATCCCCTAGACCTGGTCACTATTACCCAAGTCTAATGAATCTTTATTCTCTCTTGGATCCCAGCATGAGCTGTATGAGAAGGTTTTCTCCAGGCGTGCAGACCGCCACAGCGACTTCTCCCGCTTAGCACGGGTGCTCACAGGAAACACTATTGCCCTGGTGCTGGGTGGGGGCGGAGCCAGGTAAGGGACAGGGTTGTATTCAAAAACACAGCTTCCTTACTGGGGAATCCTAAGGGGCAGGGCCAGGATTCCCAATGGGTGGAGCTTACTACCTGGAAGAGACCCCATAGCCTGGTAGCTGGTCATACTTTTCTTTGCCAGGAGGGGAAGTGGGAGCAGAATTCCTCGGGACAGGTCCTAGCAGATCCCCAGTCTGTCACTGGGTTCCCTCCATTCTGCAGAGGCTGCTCACATATTGGGGTGCTGAAGGCATTAGAGGAGGCAGGGGTGCCAGTCGACCTTGTGGGTGGCACATCTATTGGCTCATTCATCGGAGCCCTGTATGCGGAGGAACGCAGTGCCAGCCGTACTAAACAGCGAGCCCGGGAATGGGCCAAGGTGTGTTTTATGGGTATAAGGAGATGGGGTTTCGGTGCCCCAAGGGCAGGGAGACCTGTGATGATGCCATAGCCTGATCTGGTAGTGTGGGCAGGTTTCTGTGCTCTGGAAATTCTGGCTAGATCCTTTCAGAAATGTCACTGGGACCTCGGATGACCCTTCTGTGACTTCTTAGCCAATGACTGTAATCCCCATACTCTACCTAGAGCCATCATGGTACCAAGTAACACTCATAATCCCTGTGTGTACCTGACTGTTCCTGGAGCAATAATGTCTCTGTGATTCTAAGCAAGTCGTTCTGACCATCTGATCCACAGAGCATGACTTCTGTACTGGAGCCTGTACTGGACCTTACATATCCTGTCACTTCCATGTTTACTGGCTCGGCCTTTAATCGAAGTATCCACCGTGTTTTCCAGGATAAGCAGATTGAGGTATGTCCATCCCCCACACCTGGCCCTGCGTGTCTCTTCCTATGGGTTTTCTACCCACTTCTACCTCAGTTTTTGCCCCTTCATAGGACCTGTGGCTGCCTTACTTCAATGTGACCACAGACATCACTGCCTCGGCCATGCGTGTCCACAAAGATGGTGGGTGCCATCCTGCCTGGCCCTGCTACAACCATACTGGCCAGCTGTGTAGGGGTGGGCTGTAGGGGAGGGGCAGCTGAGCGTCTGGGACGTTGTTAACACAAGTGACCGTCCACCTGGGCCTGTCCACGACCACTAACCATCACCCACTAACGTCCCGAAGGCCCCAGGTATGTCCATTTCCAGGGGTGGGGAGCTGGGAGATTTGTCGGGCACCTCACCCCTCCCGCCATCCCCCACAGGCTGCGTGTGGCGTTACGTCCGGGCCAGTGCCTCCTACTGTCCCTACCTGCCCCCGCTGTGCGACCCCAAGGATGGGCACCTGCTGGTGGACGGGTGTTACGTTAACAACGTTCCAGGTCAGCGAGCCCACGGGCTGGCCGGGCCTCCAAGTGTGTCTGAGCATGTCTGTGCGTGTCTGTGTCTGTGTATCCCACCGGGCAGGCTCCCTGTGGCGGTATGTGCGTGCCAGCATGACGCTCTCAGGCTACCTGCCCCCGCTGTGCGACCCGAAGGATGGGCACCTGCTCATGGACGGTGGCTACATCAACAACCTGCCAGGCAAGTGGCTGCCCACTCACATCTGCATGGATGTTTGTCACCAGGCACATGCCCACGCTGACTCCTGCACATGCAGACTTGAAGGGGCTGATAACCTGTGGATGGACAAGCTCAGGAGGACACACACAGCCTGCACAGAGATACAGACTGACACACATGCATGCATATACTCATACATACAAACAGTTATGTGAGTGTATGTGGGCAGGAACATGAACATTTGAAAAGTACACACATCAGGCATGTTAGAACACACCTGTGATCCCAGCTCTTGGAAGGTGGAGGCAGGTCAAGCCCACCTAACAACAGTGATACACTAAGAAAGCAGAAGCAGGTGAATTTCTGAGTTTGAGGCCAGCCTGATCTACAAAGCAAGTTCCAGGAAAACCAGGGCTACACAGAAAAACCCTGTCTGGAAAAACAAACAAAAAGAGAGAGAGAAAGAGAGAGAGAGAGAGAGAGAGAGAGAGAGAG
>LOJH01002055.1:8236-38503 GCA_001685095.1 Ellobius talpinus
GGGCCATTTTCTTTCAAATCACCACACATCACAGTATCATTTCCTGTGATATTTGGTTTTTAATGACTCTCTTCAGTTGTAAATAAAGTATCTTCAGGCATATCAAGGATACCTTCGTCTCAACAACAACAGGAGCACATCTCATAATCACTCATTTCCTTATAACACGTCCAAACATGTCACAGTAATTTACCAGTATGGCATTGAAAATAAAGCGAGCTTGTTTTTTGGTTTTTTGTTTTTGTTGTTTTAAGAAAGGGTTTGTCTGTGTATCCCTGGCTGTCCTGGAACTTACTCTGTAGACGAGGCTGGCCTCAAACTCAGAGATCCTCTCTGCCTCTGGAACGCTGGGACTAAAGGCTAGCACCACCATCCCTTATTTTTGTCATTCTCAGGATGTGTCCCCCCAGGATCTACCATCAGATTATTGAATGAGAGGCTGGAGAGATGGCTCCATGGGTAGGAGCACTTGCTACACAAGCACCATGTAAAAAGCCAGGCATGGCCGTGCATTTCTATAACCCCAGTGCTGTGGGAGGCAGAAACAGGAGAATCTCTGAGGTTTATTGGCTGTCAGTCTAGTCCCTGGTTCAGTGAGAGATCCTGTCATAAGGCAGTGTAGAAAAAGTAAGGAAGTAGGAGATCTAATGTCCCCCCTTAGGCCTTCACAAACCCCTGCACACACACACACACACACACACACACACGCACACACACACGTCACAGAATCACTTGGAACAGTTCCTTTCTGTGTGGCTCTACCAACAATTTGTTCACATATACATTCATTTCCTTCCATTTATTCCTTTTTAGGGGTTTGCATTTTAAGTTTAAAGCTTATTTTACAATCATGTAAAACCTGGAAAACCAGGTATATTCAGGACTGCTAGACTGTTTCCTTCATAGGCCTTGTGCTTCTTTCTCCTCCTTCCTCAAAGCTCAACAGTCTTTGTATAGTGCATCCTTGAGTCTTTGTGTGTGTATGCATCCTCCTCTCGGACAAATGGGATCACGTGGTCCACACACAAGTATCCTGGGACTTCTGCTGCCCTGTCTTAGTGCTGCCCAGTCCTCACTCTGGAGGGCTCCAGCAGCCCTGCGGTTATAGATGCTTGCATTTTTCAGTCTGTTGCAATTGCATATTTTATACCCCAACCAACAGTGTGACCAAGGGCCAGCTTCTCTGCAAGCTGGTCAGTGGCATGGTGCTCATAAGAGTTTGAACAGTAATGACAGTCTGGTTTCTTACTGCAAATGAAACAGTAAGCTTTTAAATGGCGTCTTCTTTGTATTAGGAGTGGATCCCAGGCCGATATTGATAAAGCTGTTCGTGTGATTCTCGGTCCAGGTAGAGCCAAAACCTACTGATGCCATGCTTCTAAACGCTGAGTGTTGCTCTTCTAGGAAGCAGGGTCCCATGGTACATGACTGATAGGCTGTGCAAACACGTGAACCCTTGCAAGGTCTAGCATTGAGAAAGGTTGATTGTTATTATTTGACGTAATGAAGGGGATTATTGGGCTTTGTAATTAATTGTAGATCATATACCCTCAAGTGGACTTAATAGAAATGTAAGAAAGGCTGGAGAGATGACTTAGAAGTCAAGAGCATATATTGCTTTTGCAGAGGACCCGAGTTCAATTCCCAGCACCCACATCTAGAGACTCACAGTTGCCTCTAACTCCTGCTCCAGGGGATCTGATGATCTCTCCTGGGCTCCACCAGCCCCTGCACACACGTGCACATACCCACACACAGGCACACGTGCATACACATGATTTTTAAAATATAAATTAAAAGTAGGAATGCAAGGAGGAAAAGAGGCTTTGTGTAGCCTGACAGTCATGCTACCGTAGACCTGAGCATCGTGCTTAGAATTCTGAGTGGGGATGAGAAGAGAGGCAGAGGGGCAGGTCACCGCCAGTTCCAGGTGTCCTCACCAGAGGCTGGCTGTGCCATTGGCAGGGCACATGCCCAGAAGGTGTGTGTGAGAACTCAGTGGAGCGTGAATTCTAGTCAGCTGATCTGCAGCCGCCCAGCCTCCATCTGCCCTCCCGACCTTGGGCCTGAAGGAGGTATTAATTGGCAGTGTGGCCTTGGTTATGAGCTCCAGCTCTTTGCAGCCCCCAGACCACATTTACATGTCAAAGGTCCCCATGTGACCTGGCAACAACAGACACTGCTTTTCTAACACAGGGCACAGTCCCTGTCATTGAGAGAGTCCAGCCCTTGTCTAAACCGTACTTCCCTGCTATGGGGCTGGGCTAGCACAGTGGCCCTTCTCTGTGTCTTCTTCCTATTCGTGTAGTAAAGATCTGGCTGGATTGTCACTAATAATCCTATAGGACTCATCTTAGGTTTTGTTGTTGTTGCCATCTACTGTTTTATTTTATCTTATTTGTCTTTGTAATTACAGACTCCTCTAGCCCCATTTCTTTGGGTTTGCGCTTTTGATCTCTTTAAGTGTTTGAGTGCAACATTGGGCTAATTGAGTTCCACTTTTCTTTCCTTAAAGATGTGTTATGTTTTTATTTGTATGTGTGCAGAGGAGGGCCCCAGATTCCCTGGAGCTGGAGTTGCAGCTGGATATGAGCCACCCAACTTGGATGCTAGGAACTGAGCTTGGGTCTTCTGAAAGAGCAGCATTGGTCCACTGAGCAATCTCTCTAGACCCATGTTCCGCTTTTCTTACCTTCAACTAAATGTATTTAAGACTTTTATCCCTTCCCTTCAGTTCTAAGTAATTACCATTTCTGTCTGAATCACTCCGTAGCTATGAATATGTTTCTGTGGGTTTATAGGTTTTCAAAGGGGTGAATTTGGGGGTTCTCATCTGCACTGTTGGCACTGTAGTAACTCTTGGTGTTGGTGTTGTATCACTGGGGGGGATGCGGTTTGAGAACAGCCTCACTGTGTAACCAGGCAGTTAACCCAGACTAGCCTCAAATTCATGATTCTCCTGCCTTGGTCTCCCAAGTGCTGGGACTGTATGCATGTGTCACCACACCTGATTTAATGTTTCATTTTTGGAGTCTACTTGTGGGAAGCCAGTTTATACACTAAATCATGCAGTGTAAGCTTTTAATCCATCTTCACATGTAATTTGGGTTTTTTTTTTTAATGAATCTTCTGTTTGCACGGTGCTGTGTTCCAAAAATAGCAACTAGCTTGAGCTGGTTAACTCCCTGTTCAGTCCTTTCTGCCTCACTGCCTGGCAGAGTTACCCTCCAACCAGCTGCGTTCTACCTGGTCCAAAACACAGAAATACCTATTAAGGGCCGATGGCTTTGGTATGGTTCATAAAATGTCCCCTGACCAAGGAACACATGACAACTTCTCTTTTGCTTCAAGCAAGGCCGGTTTACAGGAGTTACCCACTATGCGATCCCTGCTTAACTAGCCTCTGAAACCTAGGCCTAGGTCTCCTAGTTTGCCCTTTGTCCTGGCTTTTCGGTCATGGATATTTGTCCTGTGCCAATATCCAAAAATGGAACTGATGAATATCCTTGTGAAGAAAAGGAGGCCCATGTCCCAACGCCCAGCATCAATCCAGGTCCTTCACCCTTGCTTACTTGATCATGTGAATGTCACATCATTTCTCAGAGCTGTGTTTTCTTGCTGCTCCCGTGTTGGCAGAATCCAACTTTCCATGCTGGTAGACAACGGTTGTGGTGAGGTTCGGCCAAGATATCCTCAACATTTATTATTTAATTTATTATTTGTGTGTGTGTGTGTGTGTGTGTTACGATGTGGTGGTATGGCAGTTCATGCCATGGTGGGTGTTTGGAGATCAGGGGACAACTTGTGGGAATCTGTCCTCTCCTTTCACTATGTGTGGGTCCCAGGGATCGAACTCAGGTCATCTGACTTAGCATCAAGTGCTTTTACCTGCTGAACCACCACACTAGCCCTGATCCTCAAATTTTAAAGATGTAGGTAGAAGACATCTGTGAATAACTGGCATTTGAGAGCAGCCTCAGTGACTCCTAACCCCCTCCACCATCCAGAAGGGGTTTGGATGAGGTGAGGCTGAAGGAAATAGTTGGAGGACTTGAAATTTTCCCTTGTTCTTTTCTCCTCTCCATCAGTGTGGAAGACAGAAACCACAGCCATGACCACCCACGTCACTTTGGAAGATGCCCTGTCCAACGTGGACCTGCTGGAGGAACTGCCCCTCCCAGACCAGCAGCCATGCATCGAGCCCCCGCCTTCCTCCATCATGTACCAGGTAGTGGAAATGGCGGTGTTCAGTAGAGAGACCCGGATTCTGGAGGTCCTGTAAGAGGGACCTGCCCTGAAGTACAGGGAAGAGGAGGTGTATCTGGAAGGTGAAAGGTCAGGAGCTGATGGAGTCCCTGTGCGCTCTAGGAGCCCAGTGGAGGGAATGGATTAACTAATAAATGTGTGTCAGGACCATGTCCCTCCCCTAGGGAGCATTTGTTCTGTTCTGATCCTAAATTCCTTCTGGGCTGCTCCTGTTGATGCACCACCCAGCGTATGGCATCCCTGATCTCATGAATTAAATATCACAATTTAGAAGCCTCTGGAGCCTGCCTGGATAATTACTTTTCCTGAATGTGTATTACAAGAGCTCACGCAAGTCCACACAGTGAGTGGCTCAGGGAAGTGGGTCACAGTTATTTGCTTTGGCCCTAAATGAGATCTTGTGATAAACCTCCATCGCATTACACACAGCCTTGACCCTTGCAGGCCTAGCGAGGAGGGCACTCATGCAGCTGGAGGCAGCCTGGCCAAAGCCCCTTGTCTGGGTGTGCCAGGCTGAATGCCATGTTAAGAAAGAATGTGTTAATTTGGAAATTGGGGCTGTGTTAGACCTTTTTGCGAAGTCTTAGATGGTGAATGATGACTAAGTATAGTTACATATTTTTTTATTTCACTCAATTAAATGAATCTTCACATACTTGAAGATTCAGTTCCTAAATCTGACTTATTAATAGCTTTAACACAGATTAGAATATTAATTATACAAGTATATTTTGATTTTAGTTTTATAGAGAGACATTTTTATTATTAACAAAATGGAAAAGCATAGCATAGAAATGAATTTATTATACTGATATACCCTTCTCTGTATATGTAGACATTTTGTTTTATAAATGTATTTGGTGTATATAGTCTTCATTTTTACTAAAACAGGAATTCATGATATATATTTAAATATAAATATATGTATATATAAACTGTCTGATTCATCTTTTCCTTAACATTTATTGTAGAGCCCAGCATGGTGGCTCACAGATGTAACCCCAGCATTCCAGAGACTGAGGGAAGAGGATTTCTGTGAGTCTGAGGCTAGCCTGGGCTACAGAGAGAACCGCTATCTCAAAAATTATAACAGCAAAAACGTCAGTGGATATTGTTGGACATCAGTGATACAGTAATGCCGCCTTATGTTTAAGCAGCTGATGGTCCTTCCAGCCCATTGTACAGAGAGACTGTCATCTTTTTCAGCTTTTGCTGGCTAGTTTCATCATTTTCAGGTGGTTGTTTAATTGTAAAAGCTGTGGTGGTGGCCTGACCTCTACATCTACACCTGTGTACCCTCAGGCATGTGCGTCTGAATGGCTGGATCAGAGCCATGCACATTTGACTTTTAGCAACTGTTTGGACTTGCATAGTTAGCTGGGAAATATGACTTCCTTGTGCTTGAACTTTTATCTATCATGACAAGCATATAAAACAGATTAATTGTAGTGCACTAATCACATGAACAAGTTGGCAGGGTTTATGAGTGGATCCCTACTAACTGGAATTAGAAAGTGTCAATTCAGAATTAAACATGTACTTCTGGGGCTTGGTTGAGCAAAAAACGGTCACCGGTGAGAAGCAGGTGCTGTCCATCTGTCCTCAGCTGTTTGGAGGCAGTAATGGGTAATATTCGAAAGCCGTGGGGCAGTAGATTTCCACAGAAAGCTTGTGGCTTTTGTTGGCGGCTGTTTGCTCCCTAGACATCCAGCCAGCTTAGATGTGTTTTCCAGTTACCAAACACCCCCTCCTGTCCTCTCCCTCCACAGGCTAACTTTGACACGAACTTCGAGGACAGGAATGCGTTTGTCACGGGCATTGCAAGGTACATTGAGCAGGCAACGGTCCACTCCAGCATGGTAAGTCTCCGTGACCTACATGTGCAAATGCATGCCCTGCTCACGCAGGAGGAACCATGGGCTGCCTCCCACACCAGGCCTGTGCTCAGCTACCCTGCTCTGCTCTGCCTTAGTCAGCTGGGCTATGGAAGTCCATTCTGGAACCCAGCCCCATCTCCTCTCTGTGCCTTGGGGCATACTCCATGTCTTGTTCCTCTTGCTCACTATAAGCCCATCCAAACCCCACTGTTGGCTTCCTGGAGCCCAGGGCTTTTTATGTACACATGTGATTAGGTTCTACTTTCATCTTATCCTTACAGAGTACTGGTGGGAAAGGGGTGTTGTGTGTTCTCTTGACAGAGAAAAAAGCTCCTCATAAAAATGACAAGTGACATGGCTTTGGAAAGTGCCATTTATTGATTCAAGGAAGTTGCTGGCCTAGATCATTCATAAATGGAGCCATTTGTTTTCCTTCTTAGGGTCTGATCCTAAGAGAGCGAATTCTTCTCTCCCATTTTATCTAGAGTGAAGTTTTCAGATTCTAGATTCCTCATCCAAGGGCCCCTGCTTGTACTTCTCTGGACCCTTCTCACTATGTGGGACCGGTTCTAGAAGCCCAATGCACTCATTCACTGCTTGTGAATCAACTGTGAGCTGATTGGAGAATTAGCGTGAGGCAGCCTCATTTCTGAACGAGTCAAATGGGGAATAGACAAGCCAACCAAACCTGTTCTCTGTGCAGCTATTTCAGGGTCATCACCTCATATAATCCTCACACAGACTCTGTGAGGGAGGTGATTGGAGGTATTTCAGCTGGCCAACATTGAAGCCTCTCTCTCAACTGTTAAGAAATTGACTGAGGGTTTCACAGCTGATGAGGTGGTAGTTCTAAACTTGGTATTCTCTGGTGACAAAGCTTGGTGCTCTGGACAGTTCTTTGCAGGCACATAAAAATGTATAACATTCAGCATCATGGTAAAAGTTTGGAGTTCAGTTTTTGAAGGGGCCTTGAGGAGGCGGGAGGAAGCTTCCTGGAGGAAGCCACTTTTGAGTATAGCCTTCTAAGAGGGTAATGATGGGGTGTGTGTGCACACTGCTCTTTGAAATGTAGGCTGGGCAGTCTGCTGTGTGAGACCATCAGAACCCCATAATCACCCCGGGGCTTGCAAAGGGCTCATTATACCTATTGTAGAGATGAGAAGACTGAGGTCTGAAGAAGTTAATAAGCAAGTTGCTCGTGGTCCTACAACCAGAAGTCTTAGCATGAACCTGGAGATAGTCCTGATCTCTTTCTGTGGTCCTCTCTATATTCCATAGGATTGTAGCAGTCAGAGATGAGATGGGGAGGGGGACATCAGGAGAACATCAACACGAGCAAAGACAGAATTCTCAGTGACTGCCCACAAATCTGTGTGTGTGTGTGTGTGTGTGTGTGTGTGTGTGTGTATAGCATTTATGAAGAATAAGGTAAGGAGTCTATACGTGGAGATCATATTTGCTATTTTTAGCCTCCCATAGCAAAATACTGTGACCGGGTGGCTTAAACAATAAGTGTTTCCCTCCCACAGCCCTCAAGGGTGGGACTCCTGGACCAGGATCAGCAGGAGTGATTTCTCCTGCTGACTCTTTGGCTACCCTGGCTCTTTCCATACAAACTCCTGCGTGTCTGATGTCTCAGTGTGTACCCAAGTCCCCCCCCTTTATAAGGATGACAGATTGAGTGAGGGTCTGCTCTCATGATGTCCTCTGAGCTTCATCATCTTTCAAAAGGACCAACTAGAAATAGTCACAGTCTCAAGAACAAGGGTTAGGACTGGAACTTTCGGATGGTGTGTGGGGAGTAGGGGCACAATTGAGCTTGTAACAGAGGGCTTTCATCTATTTAATGAAAATGCAGACCAGAGGCTGGAGATGTAGGTCAATTTCAGTTGTGTGAGTAGCCACCTAGAAACACACAAAGCCCTGGCTTGATATCCAGCACCAAATAAACCGGGCACGGTGTGGCAAATGCTTGTAATCCCAGCCGTGGGGAGGTGGAGGCAGGAGGATCAGAAGCTAAAGATCACTTTCTCAGCTCCATAGGGAGCTTGAAGCTAGCTTGGACTGGAGACCCTATCACAAGCAAACAAACTAAATCAGTGGCAGTGGGCAGTTTTCAACCATGGGAGAGAGGGGACTCTCTTCAGCCATGCTTTACCTGAGAATTACTCGTGGAATGAGTTATGGAGATGCTAGTGGAACACATACACTGGATGAGCTTCTGAAAATGATTGCTGCTGGAGGCACAAAAGGCCGAGATGGGGTAGTGGCCTTAGGCGGGAGCTGTAATGAGCAGATACATGAGAGAAACTGGAAGTCAACTCCACCTGGTATAAGGAGTCTTTGGGGTGGAGGGAACTGGAACCCTGCAGACTGAGGTGTCCCAGAAATACCAGGTCACAGGCTCGGAGAGGCAAGTCTGGGACAGGCTGGCTCTAAACAATGACTATATTTGTTTTCTGATGCGGCTTGAGAAATTACATAATTGGTTTAGTTGATAGAGTGCGTAGAATTTATGAAGCCCTAAATTTGATCCCCAACACCATGTAAACGGGGTGTAGTGGTAAATATCTGGAACCCTAGCCCTTGAAAAGTAGAGACAGCAGGATCAGAAGTTCAAGGTCATCCTCAGCTACCTAGAAAGGAATAACCTGGGATACATATCTCTAAAATAAATAGATGTATTATGTATTTATTTATATATATACACACATATTATATACTTACATGAAAGATGGCCCTATAACCAATAACTTTAGGTTCTCAAGGCCCCATTCAGGGCTCTTCCCACCTTGCCATCTTGAGCTCTGTATTCTGAACTTGTTACATAACAACCCTAGCTGAACTGTCCAGAGGGCAGAGTGCACATCTTGGTTTTCAGTCTTGCTTCTGGCGCACACACACACACACACACACACACACACACACACACACACAGCCTGAGACCTGACGATACTTACTGCAACCTCTGTTTCCCCATGAAATTATGCCTGCTGTGGGCATTTGGGGGCTGAGAGCAACCACGTGTTCTCCATGTTACTGTCAATTCCCCTTTTAGACACGTGTTCCCAAACAGAAGAGAAAGCAGGAGGCCCACAGTTGGGCTTTGTTGTTTCTGAACTTGAGGACAGCATATTACTGACTGGTGTTCTAAATTAAGAATTGAAACCATTGCCTTTGAATAGAATCACACTCAGTAACAAACTCCAAATTAAATTGGATTCTTCCCTAATAATGTCTTATAAAGTGAATATGATAAAGAGATTTAAATTTTAAAATTCATTCTTTCTAGATACAAACGTTTATAAGGAGAGGAAGCATAATACTATTTTTGTCCCAATATTTTTGAGGTATGCTTTCTATAACTGGAAGCCATTTCAAATATATACATGAATATTTTGATCATTTTCACAATATTCTACTGCCACCACCATCTAATTCCATCACCCGTACATGTACCCTAGACTGTTAGCAATCTCACCTGGATCCTCTCTCCCCGTGTTCCCATCAACCATTGTCTGTACTTAAGGCTCTTGTAGATATTTCATCTAAAGGAACCAGAATATGTGGCCTTTCGTCTGGCTTTCATTGAAACTCATGTCCGATCAGTCTTAAAGGGGAGGAGCATGTGGGTTACCTGGGGACTTCGCTGGGTTATATATATATATAGGTCTTCTTTGTTTTTTTTTTTTGAGACAGGGTTTCTCTGTGTAGTCCTGGCTGTCCTGTAATTTGCTCTGTAGACCAGGCTGGCCTCAAACTCACAGAGATCCGCCTGCCTCTCAAGTGCTGCAATTAAAGGTGTGCATCACCACCCGGTGGAAAATAGCTCTTAATCATAGGCTCAGCCAGCCTGAGAGCCTGCTTTGTCAACAAGCCCCCAGCTGATGCTGCTGTTGCCAGCCACAGACCACACCCTAGAGCCTTGAGAAGCCCAGGGCCCTAGCGTTATTCCTCCCTGATGAAAGTGCCTTGCCATTTCAGAATGAAATGCTAGAGGAGGGACATGAGTATGCGGTCATGCTGTACACCTGGCGCAGCTGCTCCCGGGCCATCCCACAGGTGAGACCATCCTTGCTATGCTGCTTTTGCCCTTCAGGGGGCGTCAGTGCCCCTCAAGTCCAATCAAACCCAAACCAGAGGGCTGAGTCTTCTGGGTGACAGGAGGTAAATCTCAGCCGCTGACCCAAAGAGCTTCCCATAATACTGCTGAGAAGGTCCACGCCACCAGGGTCTTAAAAACAGTTTCCCAGCATATTTTATTTCATAAGCAGCATCTGCCACCTTCCCCAGGCCACTGCAAAGGATCTAAAAGAGCACACAATCTCTCCTCCCTCCTCCACCCAAACCGACATCCGTCCGTCCACAGCATGATCACTGTGCACACTCTGCTTCAGACTGCTCTGGATCTTCTTATTGGCAGGAACATATTTTATAACCATATCATTACCACAGACCATATTGTTTCTCACTTTTTACACCATCTTGGACTTGTTGGAAATATGGATTTTTTTATTATCATTGATATTTTTATTTAAGTGTAACAAATCAGTAAACCACACACATAAAGTAAATAGAAGGTACTATTCTCTCTTTTAACCCTCATATTTAGAACAACTATTAACAAATTTTGTACGTTTCATATTTTTTCTAAGCCAGATTTTGTTTTTCATAAACAACTGGTTTTCTTAAAAATTTTTATTGAATTTATTTATTCTTTCGGGGGAGGGCATATATGCACAATGGCATGCATGTGGCAGTCAGAGGACAACATGCAGGAATTGGTTCTGGCCCCATCCAGGCTCGCCCCTGATAAGGCTTGAAAGGAAGTGTATTTTTCTGCTGAACCATCTGGCCAGCCTCAGAATTTCATTTTCCTGGAAAAAGGGACCAAACTGGAGTTGTCACTCAGTGGCAAGGCACTGCTAAACATATCCAAGGTCTTGGGGTCCAAGGCTTGGGGTCTCTCCCCAGCAGTGCGAAGACAAACAAAAATAAACAGGCCTCAAATCATACTGAACGTTTCTGCTTGCCAGCTGTGGGGGCCACCTTCCCATGGTTGCTCCGGAGAACCCCCTTAGTCCTTCTGACGTCTGTAATGGTGGTATACGATTGTGTCCCTTGTCCGTTTAATGCCCCACTGGCAGTTCTCGAGCCATTGATAAACCATGAAGGCTACTTCTTGTCCAGTGCATGTGGAACTCACCTGGAATCCCAACACATAGGAGGGGTCAGGAAGACCTTGAGTTTCAGGTCTGCGTGGGCTACATAGTGAGACACTGTCTAAAGGGAAAGAAAATAGCGTGCTTGCTCACTCTCATGCCCAGCCATCTTGTTGTCAGGCTTGAGGTGTGTGTGCTCAAAGAACATCTGCCATGCAGTACTACGGTTATACGCTGATTAAAAGCACTGGGTGGGGGAAATGGGTCTTTGGACGGCACAGCTTCGGTCAGCCATTATTAACCTGGATGTGGCTGGGAAACTGCTCAGCCATCTTGTTGTCAGGCAGACAGCATGGCAAGGGCAGACAGGCTCAGCATTTTGTGCATGAGGATGGGGGAGAGGACATTGCAGATCTCCATAGATGCGTGGATAGCCAACTGTAAGGGCACAGACCAGCCGGAAACAGGCCCAGTGTTGGCCATATAGCAGCCCGTCTCCGGGGATCACTTCTAGGACCTGTCAGTCTTCTACAACCCCCTCTCACTATGGTGACCCTATCTGTTATCTCCCACGACGAGGTACCATGTGTGAGCCGCTAGCCATGCTCTGAGACAGCGGCTGGGAGCCTGGATGATGAGCTGGCCTCTCTCATTCACAGGTGAAGTGTAATGAGCAGCCCAACCGGGTGGAGATCTATGAGAAGACCGTGGAAGTGCTGGAGCCAGAGGTCACCAAGCTCATGAAGTTCATGTACTTCCAGGTGAGCGGGGGGGGGGTCCACAGCAGAAGGCTCACAAAGACCCCTACTGTCCACATACTAGACTTTGGTGCCATGTCATTTTTTTTTTATCCGGCTAGTATTTTTAAGAGCCACCTACAGTCCCGTGAGCCAGGCCAGCAAGTGTCCCCACCTCCACAGAGAATGTGTCCTCCTAGTGAGTATGTGTATGCTTGGAGCACAGAGCTCCAAAAATACACCTTAGTTTTTAAGATGCGGTAAGGGCCATGCGTGAAACACGATTTCTAACAGTTGTAGATTGCAGAGTCGCTACAGATAGTTGGCGCTTTAGGGACAGCGCATGGAACACAAGAGAGGCAGGCGTGTGGTGGTACGGTGAAAGGGATCCAGGAAGTCATCCGACAGAGCCCCCAGGCCCATGGGAATCGCTGTGTTCAGACACAGGACAGTAAGGGAGTGGGTTATAGAACTGTGAGGACAGGAAGTGCTCCAAGGAGAGGCTGGAAGGGGACAGGACTCAGTGAGATGGGATACTATGAGCTTAGGTTTAGATTTGGTGATGAGACCTGACCTGAGATTTCAGGATGTCTGACTGCTGGGTAGGAAATGGCTGGGAGGTGGAGACTGGAAGAGGCTGCGAGAGAGGCGTATGGGGGACAGCTGGAGACTATTCGGGCGCTCTGGAAGAGCCGCTGTTCAAAAAACACAGGGCAGGGAGAGGAACAAGGGCCTTCACAGGTGCGAGGCAAGGCTAGGTGGTAGCATGGGAAGTGTGAGCAGCCTGTTACTTTCTGGGTCTCAGTGGCAGCTGAGAGGGTGGCAGGACGGACACTTCAAAGCTGGTCTTTACCCCACAGTGGGTGACATAGCCTGCATAAGCCATACGCTGTGAATGTTCTACCTGGGGGACTGAGCTTCATTTGTAGACTCTTGACTCTGGCTAGAATCCACCTGGTACTCAGCATCTAGGCAAGAGCTGGGACTGTACTGTCTCGAACTAGGTAAGGAACAGTTCCAGGTCAGACCCTGGCTCTGCTGTTGTCTGACTGTGTGGGAATTACTTCGCACACACAGACACACACTCACACATAGACACACAATACTCACACATAGACACACACAGTCAGACATAGACACACAAACACACAAACTCATACACACACTCACACATACAAATACAAATTCACATTCACATACATAGAGACACTCTCACACTTACACACAGACATACTTACACTCACACACAGACACCCATACCAGCACTTGGGAAATGAAGCCTGCACACACACACACACACACACACACACACACACACACATACACACATGAGAAATGAAGTCTGGACACGCACATGCATACACACATACAAACACACACATGGAAATGAAGCCTACACACACATACACACGAAAATGAAGCTTACACACACACACACACATACACACGGGAAGTGAAGCCTGCCTATCAGGATAGTGGATAAACGAGATCTATCTATAGGTGCCCAGCAGGGCCATGTCGGCTCACAGTACCTCATAACTGTTGTTCGTATCATAGACGGCCTGACTTCCTAAAGTCTCTGGGGAGCAGGACCAAGAGAGAAGAGCTGTCAGAAACTGGGTGTGAAGTAAAGAACTTCCCAACAGGGGTGTGAATGGACAGAAGGGTCTAGAATGATTCACAACCATGTACCCAGCACTGTGCCCATTGACTGTGTGTATAAACAGCAATAAGTTAAAATCCAAACTCCTCAGCAACTCAAGGCTCACTTCAAGCACTAAGCAGCACTGTGGCCATCCCTGCTAGTTCCTCTCTTCCCTGCTGGGGTCAAATGCCTAATAAAGCAGTTCCAGGAACCTCAAGGAAGGACAGACTTACTTGGCTCACAGTTTAAAGGTACAGTTCACAGTGGCAGTAAAAACATGGTGGAAGACGAATGAGGCACTGGTCAGGTTGTGCCCTGGTCAAGAAGGAGGGACCCAAGTCCATGGGGTCACGCCACACTACTTACACATTCAGGGTAAGTCTTCCTTGTTCAGTTAGACCTTTCTGGAAACACACATCCTTCATGGACACACCATGGTGAGTAAATCCCATCACTATGCCATTATGGTGAGCATTGCTGTGGGGAACAGTTCCACCATGGCGGAAAGCCCAACTGGACTTAGACTCTGGCCTGGTCTGTCCTGTGAGGGAGAGGGACTGGCAGGAGGGCACGGCAGTCCTGGAAAGGGAGCAAGCTCACATCTGCACGTACACCCTCCTCTCTTCACTTCTCCCTTCCAGTGTCCTTCTCTTCCTCCTCCTCTTCCCTTTTTCTCCCTCTTCCCTTCCCCCCTCTTCCTTTTCTTCTCTTGCTCACCACCCCTCCATTACTATAGTACCTTCTTGCTTCCTTTCCCTGCCCCAGTAAGAGACTTTTTTGAGGTCTAGTATTTGCTCCGGTGATTCACCCAAGTAGAGTGAACAGCCCAGCATTCTTTAGTTGTGTGTTCATTGTATAATCTGTTCTAGAATGTTTACCCCTTGAGCCATCATTCTGTTCTACCCCCAACACCCTCTCCTTCAGCCCCAGGCAACTACCGAACTACTTCTTATCTCTGCGGATTTCCTTCCTCTTTAAATGTTTTCCTACCAATGAAATTATACAGGACATGACTTTTCATGGCTGGCCCCTAGCAGCTGGTGGGGTGTAGCAGGTGGCAGAATCTATTGTTCTCTTTAATGATGGAACACAATGTCACTGTATCCACACACCGTATTTTACTCATCCATATACCAGGAGATAGATGAGGGTCTGTTAGGAACAAAAGCTGAGCACGTGTGTACGGGCTTGTGTGTTGTTAGAGACTTGTCTTTCTCTGAGGTAGCATGCTAGTTAGTTTTCTGTCAACTTGACACGAGCTGGAGTCATGGAAAGAAGGAAACTCAACTGTTGAGTTTCTTCTACTGATTGCCCTGTAGGCAAGTCTGTGGGAGGGCCATTTTTTTGATTAATGATTGGTGTAGGAGGGCCCAGATCACTATGGGCTGGCAGGGGCCCTAGGTTGTATAAGAGAGCAAACTGACCAAGGTCTGGACCCTCTTTATCTCTGCTTTGGTTCCTGCCTCTAGGTTCTTGTCTTGAGTTCCTGTCCTGACTTCCTTCAGGGTGGACTATAGGCTGTAGATCGTTTCTTCCCCAAGCTGCTTTTGGTCAGGGTGTTTATCTCAGATGTGGAAAGCAAACCAGGACAAGCAGATTCCCATCAGTGGAGTGTGGGTCACTTAGTGACTCTACCTTAGAAACCAGTTGCTGTCGCCTCTGCAGCCACCATGCTACCTTGCTGGCGCCCCAGCCCCGCCCTCAGAAGAGCCTCTGAGAGTGTGTGGCCCCTGTAGTGTTGACTTCATTCCTTGCCTGCACTTATTCCAGCTCAAGCCAAGCCCTGTCCTTCCTTCTGCCCTCCCTACATGCCTCAGGACCTTTGCACTGGCAGCTCATGCTTCCTTCACTTACTCCTGTCTTTCTTCTCTTTCTCCACTTCTTGGAGATTTTAGTCTTTCTCCCTAGAGGGACAGTTCTTTTGAGCCCTTCCCAACCTCCATCCCTTCTTCATTTCTTCATATCAGGTATTCCACTGCAAAGAATTTATTTTGTTTTCCGTTACTTAGTTGACGTATAGGATCTTTGGAGCAGTTTTTGTTCTCATTTTGATTTCTGCTTAACCTCAGCCCTTAGGATGTCTATATGGTATACAGTAGATGCGCAATTATCAGTTGCTTTTTGGATGAACCTCTGTCTCTCCCTGCATGTCACACACTGGGGACACAATGCCTCTTGGTAAATGTGTTTTTGGAATAATTCATCACGTAAACTCACTTCAGACAGGTCCCAGCACCCTCTCAAATTAGCTTTGACAATGGGTACATCTCTGAAAAAGATGGCCTGGCATGGCAGATGTGTCCTCCTTTCTCCACCTTGACTCTAATGGGGACCGTAGGGCAGCCTTGACCGCTCCTACCCAAGAGTGCACTGAGGTTCCCGTCACCTGCCTGCCCCATCCTCACCACTGCCCCTCTGTCTCCAGCGCAAGGCCATCGAGCGCTTCTGTAGCGAGGTGAAGCGGCTGTGCCATGCTGAGCGCAGGAAGGACTTTGTCTCCGAGGCCTACCTGCTGACCCTGGGCAAGTTTATCAACATGTTTGCAGTCTTGGACGAGCTGAAGAACATGAAGTGTAGTGTCAAGAACGACCACTCTGCCTACAAGAGGTCAGGAACCTTCCCTGCTCCCCGAACCCTTCTCACAACCCTTATTATTCCCTGGTAAGAGTTGCTGTCCCCAAACCCAGCTGCCATGCCAGGGTGGTTTGAGAAAGATGGTTTTGAGCTGTGGCTTCGGAAGAGTTGATGTTGGCCAGGCTTGATCACCCAAGATGGAATCAGGTCCTTGCTTCCCCATCTGGGGAACAGCATGCCTGTCTTGTGATAAAAAGATTAGCATAAAGCAATCACATTGTCACTTTCTGTGAGAGACAGAAAGCCACGGCTGTGTCCCAGAACTGCAGAGCCCAAGCAGACTTTCCTCTAGTTACCCCAGTGGCGGCAGTTGCCTAGATCTCTTCACCACCTCTCTGCCTCTCTGTGGGCTTCTTTCTCACGCAGACCCCTGCAATGACCTCCTGCTAGCCTATGGCATAACCCCAGCCATTCAGGAAGGAACTCCTCACTTTCCACCTGTGTTTGAAAAATCCAAGCCAAGATTGCCATCAATCCAACTTGCTGATCCCTCCCTCAGATACTGAGTGCAGTGAAGGCTAACTGAGCGAATGGCTGAGTTTTAGGGGTCCTTGTCATCGTTGACAAGGACTGGAATTGGGAGGTGGTCATTCATCTCCAGAAACCAGGATATAGCCAGCCAAAGACAGGGAGCACTGCAAAGCGACAGATCCCCCAGAGTTGGTTGAGGCTCAGATGAGGGCCGCACCATCTGTACATACCTCCTGGAAGAGTTGTCCATATCACTGGCAAAGGACGACCCTATCTCTGAGCCACACCTCCTCATGTTTCAAGATAACAAGAGAAAGAATATGGCAGATTGAATTTCACAATTCTCCTGGGTCAGATGTGAAACCAGGGTCGCCCAATAGTTAGAGCCCATCTCAAAGCCTACTCAAGATGCCACAGATGGCCACCATTGCAGCATCCTTCCCCATACACTTCCTGCAGTGGCCCACCACTTCCAGTGTGACCGCAGCCAACATCTGTGTCCTGCAGCGGGCAGGAGTGTTACCGCCATGCTCACAAGCTATTGTGACGTGGGTTGTGCCTTGCTGGGTTAAGCCGGGACACACGGTTAAGACCAGCCTGTGTTCTTCCTCGTTCCGTCCGTCATCCAGTTAGGTTAGAAGCACTTGCACTCCATGCAGGGCTGTGCATTGGAATGTTGAAGTAGAGCCAGATCTTCGATCCTTGCTACTTGGAAGGCTAAGGCAGGAGAATCATCCGCTGGGCCTAGCGGCACAGGAGTATAATATGGTTTCCGTCAGTTCAAGGTTTAGGCTATAGAGTGATTTTGATACCAGCCTGAAAAAACTTAGCAGGACACTGTCTCAAAACTGAAAAATGGTAGAAAGATAGAGGACATCGCTCAAAGGTCAAGTGCTTGCCCAGCATGCCCATGCTTGCCCATGCTTGCCCATGCTTGCCCATGCTTGCCTTAGATCCAATCCCTGGTACTACAAACAAACCCAAAAATAGGATGTTGAGATTTTCTATAATGAACAGAACACATTAAAAGAAGAAGAAGAAGCAGCAGCAGCAGCAGCAGCAGCAGCAGCTTCCTGCCTGTGGTTGCTCTGCAGGACTCATTGTGCAGCTTCTCTGGAGGTCCTGGTCAGGCTCAAGGACACTGCCTACTCCTGGTCTCTTTGTTCCTTCCTGGTTTCCATTAACCATCCCAAAATTCCAGCTGTGTTTTCTCTTCTCACGCCTTTTAACTCCCAGCAGCTGTCACGAGAAAGGACGGCCAAACACACTTTCCTTTGACGTTGGAACCACCTGCAGTGCTCAGAGCCTCTTGGCATCAGGATGGTGTCCCTCTTATGCCGAGTGGGTGCAGACTCCTCTATACCCGATTATCCCTTCCTTCCCTGCATTTCAGAGCGGCCCAGTTCCTAAGGAAGATGGCGGACCCTCAGTCCATTCAGGAATCTCAGAACCTATCTATGTTCCTGGCCAATCACAACAGGATCACCCAGGTGAGGACAGGTCCCCTGTTCATCCTGCCTGGCGTGCCTAGGAAGCAAAGGTGGGGCCTGAGGCTCAGAGGACTCCAAGGGACAGCTCACAGACTCTGTCCGCATTTGTCTCCCTGCCCTTCATGAGAGTAAAGTAAAGCTACAACCAGTGACTTCTCCCTGTTTGGTCCTCCAGAAGGTTCCTGGGCGGGGCTGGGGGCCCCATGTCAGCCTCTAGGCTGAGAACAAGCCTACCCTGGGTCCATTATCACACCTCAGGCAAAGTCACAGATTCAGTTAACTCATCCATAAAGTGGGCATATTATCTTGAGACTAATATGAGACTATAGCTCATAGGACTAGATTAAAAAATAAACAAAGAATGAACCAAAAAGCCCTCAGAACATGACCGAGAGCCTGGGGAGGCACAGTTAGAATCACCGCTGCCAGTTTGCCTGAGTGCGTCCTCTGGCCCTTCTCTCCCCTTGTGCCTGTCCTAGCTGGATCTGCCTCACGGTCAGTTCAGCACCAGCAAGAGTGTCTAAGGACCCAGGCCAACACAGAGCGGGACCCTGATGCTCCCAGGAGTTCTCCGACTTGTTTCCCCCATCTCAAAGGCCTGGAGGTGGCAGAGCCTTTTTTGGTCACTGCAGAAGGCTGTGGAGTCACAGCCCCTAACTGTCTGCAATGCTCTTTACTGAGTATCATAGGGATCCAGTTTGTCTGTGCAGGGAGGAAGGGCTACAGAGAAACCCTCCTTAACAGGAAGTGTTTTGATGTTCCTGGGTCCTGCCAGCAAGGAGATACCTATCTACCTACCATTACCCCTTCCGCTGGGTGGGTCTTCTTCCTGCCTTTGTCTGAAGAAACCTCATAGAGAAGTCCACACCCTCCAAACCAAACTGCAATTACTGCAGGCCCGATTGCTCTAAAGCTGAGCTGCCAGGAGTACACTCTACCCCCAGAACCACCAGGGTTAACATGGGAGGCTTAGGTCCTGGTTGCAGAAGGTGAGCAGGAACTATTGTCTAGCATCAAGGGGGAGTCAGGTATCAGCACCTGCTGTCACGAAGGCTCCCTCCTCCTGGGACCTCAACTGAGACCAAAGTGCTCATTTATCCGGCCCAACTCTGGGCTTTCTGGGTGGTGTCAGAGGTTGCTTGATCTGCCTGACCAGCAGGTGGCACTGTTGTTTAGTGTCTTCACCAGCAATTGGAAGTGATTCCAGGCTATGAGGAACTGCTGGCAGACATTGTCAACATCTGTGTGGATTACTATGAGAATAAGATGTACCTGACACCCAGCGAGAAACACATGCTGCTCAAGGTAAAGCTTCCCCACCTCACACTTTGTGTGTGTGTGTGTGTGTGTGTGTATGTAGACCAAAGAAGGTGTCATTCCTCAGGAGCCATCCATCATCTTTCCTAAACATTTATTTCTTTTATTTTAAATATGCATATGTGGGTATGTGCACTTGAGTGCAGGTGCCGTTGAAGACCAGTGGTTTCAGATATCCTGGCACTGGAGTTAGGGCTATTGTGAGCTGCCCAACATGGGTGCGGGGCACCAGACTCAGTAGTAACTGTTCTTAATCGCTGAGCCATTGCTCTAGCCCTGTATTCTTTTCTGACATATGGTCTCTCACTGGGGCCCTGGGCTCACCCATTAGGCCTGGATGACTGGCCAGCAAGCCCAGGAACTAGCTTGACTCTGCCTTGCCAGCATTGGGTTTCACGTGTGCACCAGCTTGCCAGTTTTTACGTGGATGCTAGAGATTGAATTCAGGTTTTATGCTTGTTCTACAAACATGTGACTGACTGGGCCATCTCAGCCCCCTCTTAAGAATATTTTTAATTATCAACCACTGACTTCAGTCTTTCCTGGGATCTTCCCTTTCCTTTGGTGCGCCATGAACACATTGACAATGTCGTCACACATGTTTCTCCAGTGCTGTCCCTAGTTGACACCAAGAAGCCATTTTATAGGGATGTTATTCCTCACACATCTCCCATGGTTAAAGGTTTGACTGCACTGAAAACCCTGAAGTCCGCGCCTTGAGCACGACATTTGTAGAGCTGAGCTTCTGAAAGAGAAGTTCCTAGCTTAGAGGGAAGAGTCTGTGTTTTGTCAAAATGGAAAAAAAAGTGGTTTTCAGTTTTTATTATGACGTTGTTGTTATAATTGTGGAGGCTCTAAATTATGCAGGAAAGCATAAAAATAGTCTCATATAATCCCCCCTTCCAGCTCAGAGACAATACTTTTAGTACTTTGGTATATATAATTTTTTTCTGTGCTTCTATATTTTCAAAAAGAATTAATAACATAGAATGTAGAAGTTTTGTGGTGTTTTTTGTTTTGTTTTGTTTTTGAGACAGGGTCTCAACAAAATTTAACCCTGGCTAGCTTGGAACTCAATATGTAGCCCAAGCTGACTTTGAACTCACGGAGCTCCACCTGCCACTGCCTCCCAAGTGCTGGGATTAAAGATGTGCCCAGCATACCCAGCCTTATGTGTAGGATTGTTAAGATTTATTTATGTATGTACCTAAACACGTATGCACCACAGTATTCATGTGGAAGTCAAAGGACACCTTGTGGGAGGCAGCTCTTTCCTTCCACCGTGTGGGTCCTGGGGTTTGAACTCGGATCATCAGGCTTGGCAGCAAGCACCTTTATCCACTGAGCCAACTCACCAGCCTGCATCTGGGCTTGCTATCCCGTGCGATCAAATGTGTTTGAATGTTTTGCAGCCATAAGATGGTATCATTACAGAAGAAATTTGTTGCTTTGCCTGTTCTACCCTTGGCTGCTTAGGTCCCGTCCTACCTTTCTCCCACAGCTGACATGAACAGGATTGTTTTGTGTTGCCGCCCAGCTCTCTGCAGCTTGTTAGTGAGCTCAGGTGCCACCAGGGGGCGTGGGAAACCCTTACAGGACAGTCTGGTGCTGATGCTGCAGGATAGAATGCGCCAAGCAGGAAGCAGCTGTCAGAGACAGTCCTCTGCTTCTTCCCTTAGGGACCAGGGTGATAAAGGCACGGTGAGGAGTGACTTCCTGTGTCTCCACAGCTGACCATACCCTCCAGCTGCTCATTTATCTAAAGGGACTAGGAAAAAATTAAGAGTTTCAGCATCTTCAGGCAGAAACTTGCTCTTAAACAGTGTCCCCCATGACTCCTCAGGAGCCTTTTACATTGCTGTTTGCCTGGGGAATTTTATGGTCATTTTCCAGTATCCCAGTGTCTGTGCCTTGACACCTCTGGGAAGCAGCAAAGTCCTTTCTATGTTAGTGGGACTTGTAAGTGCACATTTGGATAGCAGATCCTGAACTAACCCCATTGCAGATAGTCCCTGCAGCTCCCTTGTGTGATTATGGCAAGGTCTCTCACCTCTCTCTGTCTGAAGTTCCTCATTCTTAGAATAGCATGTGGCACCTAAGAGTTTTGTGAGAATTGAGACCTCACTTGTTAAACCACAGCCGCTGGCCCAGAGTGCCTACTATAATAATATACTACATTTCTTGTTGAAGTTGGGCCCATGTTTCTTGTTTTAATTTGGAGATGTGTATGATTTTGAAGCAGCATGTGTGTCTCTATAAGATGCCAGTGAATCTATGTGTGCCTGCACACATGTGCATATATGCATCGTGGGCCTCTAGTTTTGTTAGCTGCTCTGGGAGTGTGACGGTTTTGATTTGGACCTTTCTCATTCTAGGTGATGGGCTTCGGCCTCTACCTGATGGATGGAAATGTCAGTAACATTTACAAACTGGATGCCAAGAAGAGAATCAACCTTAGCAAAATCGATAAGTTCTTTAAGGTTAGTAAATGGAGCTGGGGCTAGTTAGGGGGACAGAGTGGCTAGAGTCTTGATCCCCTGGGGGGAAGGAAGGGATTAGCCAGAAAGCTGTGGAGATGGTTCATAGGCATCTAAAGACCATCAAGAAAAGTAAGATAAGAGCACAGGCTCCAGCTACTCCCACTAAAGCACAGTCTGCTGCCCAGATGTGGGTGGTGCCCAGCCTCCAGACTCAGCTGGGATTTCACTGGAGGCCTTGTAAGTCCTCCTGCATGCTCTTTTCCCCTTTCCTGGAGTCTTTCATCTAAAGACAGAGTTGCATTCTAGAAGACAATAACTGTTAATTTTCATAACATCCCAGAGCTTATGGAAGGAGGTTCTAAAGGCTGAATGTTTTGGTTAAAGATTTACTTTTATCTTATGCATATGGGTATTGTACCTGCATATGTGTCTGCACCATGTTTGTGCAGTGCCCATGGAGGTCAGAAGAGGACATTGGATACCCTGGAACTGGAGTTACAGATAGTTGTGAACTGCCATGTGGGTACCTGGCATCAAGCCCTGGTCCTCTGAAAGAGCAGCAAGTGCATTAACAGCTGAGCTATTTCTCCATCCTCTAAACTCTAACTTTTAAGTGGTTTCATGTTTGCCATTGTAGCCACTCTGGGGCCCATGACAGGCTACTTTGCTGTACCGTTTAGGCACAATAACTTACCAACGTTCTGCTTAAGCACAATCCATTTGAACCTTTGAGGTCCTAGTAAAAATTTACAGACTAGCTGGGCAGTGGTGGCGCACGCCTTTAATCCCAACACTCGGGCAGCAGAGACAGGCGGATCTCTGTGAGTTCGAGGCTAGCCTGGTCTACAGAGCTAGTTCCAGGACAGGCTCCCAAAACTACAGAGAAACCCTGTTTTGAAAAACTTGCAGATAAATGTTAACTTTGGAGTTTGAGCAAGGGCATGCATGTCACATCTGAAACTGGATTCTCATTCTGAAGTTACTCTAGCTCTGGGTCCTACAGATGGGAACCCTGCCCTGGGGGGATGCTGTTTGTGGAAAACCCTAGGTGAGGTCAGCTACACTGAGGTTTAAGAGGAAACATGAGTCCTCGGATGGGTCTTGTGGCTTGATTTCTTAGCTTTTCTCCAGAGCTGTCCCAGGTGAAATGAGGCCTCATGTTGGGAAACTGCAATGTCTTCAGCCAGCAGGAAGACAAGTAGAAGTAGACCTACCTATACCAGGGGTTAATCTGCCTCTGCTCCCTTCTGTCTGAGCAGCTTTGGAAAAGGCACAAACAGGGCCTCCTGGGGCTGAGGGTTCTTTTCCTAGCTCTTGCTCCATCTGGCCTGACTTCTGGGCAGACTAAGCCTCTCCACATGTTTCCATCCCTGTGCCATTGCAATGAGACGGGGACAATACTGACCCCACTTGGTCGTGTGTGGATGGAGACAGTGGATGGTTGGTAGCTGGGTTTTGTAGTACCTAGGATTAAATCCAGGTTCTTGCCCATGCTAAATAAGTCTTCTGTTACTAGTTACATCCCAACCTTTCTTTTTCACTTTTTATTTTAAGATAGAATCTCACTGTGTTGTCCAGGGAGCCTGTGAGCTTAGGATCCTCTTGCCTTCGTGTCAGGAATAGCTGGGATTATAGGCCTGTGCAGGCAGGCTCAGCTGAAATAGTGTTTGTGAAGCACCTGGTCCTGTGTCCAGTGAGGAAAGACAGATGTAGGTAGACAGCAACCTTCCTTCCTCGTGTCCTAGGCTTTGGTCAGAAGATGTCTGCACTTTAATGTTAAGTATCAGGTGGGCAGTCTCAGGAAGGCCACCCCAGGCAGTAGCCCTCTGCCACCTGCTCCTAGTCCAGTTTGGAGAAGTAGAAATCTTCTGAGCTGTAGAAAGGACCTGTACTGGGAGACCAGCCATCTGGTCCTCTGGTTCATCTATTCTGTGTGACCTTGGACAAGCCACTTGGCCTTTCTGGTGTCAATTACTTGAAGTATACAGTTGGTTGGAGGCAGGGGAAGGGCCTGTATGCTGTCTTGGGTTCCTCTGTATGCCAGAACCCCATGGTAACACCGTAAGAAATAAACAAAACTTCTGTCCCCAGGTGCACACCAAAGCCTTACACCCCGCCGGTACATCAGCCCCAGCCCTGCCTGTGGCATCTCACGTGCTCTGTTTGCTTCCTTTGCAGCAGCTGCAGGTGGTGCCCCTTTTCGGCGACATGCAGATAGAGCTGGCCAGATACATTAAGACCAGTGCTCACTATGAAGAGAACAAGTCCAAGTGAGTGCCTGCCGTAATGTCTCTCGGCTCCTGTGAGGATGCCCAGCCTGGGCAGGGAGCTGAGGGACCACTTCAGTCCCTCCTCCCTCCCCAGAGTCCTGGGCAGGTGGATTCCCGCAGAACAGCTGGGAGGGGAATAGCGAGGATGCTCTGAGCCCTTTTGCACCAGCCCTTTGCTGCCAGGCTCTAAAGGGCTTAGAGCATAGCCACGCCCCTTGTCCTGTTCTGCGGTAACCCCCTCCCCTCAGTGGGACAGCCGGAGTCTACTGATGGCAACAGTCATCACCCTGGCTCAGGTCTGCTCAGGTTCTGTGACTGCGCAATAAATATGTGGTTAACAGCGTGGTTTGGATGGTTCCAGCTGTGACTTGGGTTGGTAGCCTCCTCTTATGTCATCTACTACATCATAGTTCAAGGAAATGGATGCTTAAGGCCTGGGAGTGAGTCAGTGGCTCCCAGGAAGGATTACTGGGGGTGCAGGATAGTTATCTGGCTCCAGCCTTGATCCCTCTGCTCTTAGAAGACATAGGATGGTCTATCTACATGCATATTACCTACAAATAAGAGACTGTGTTCTATCTGTGTGGATCGGTGCTGGCCACCTCTTGGTCGGTGTCTTAGTTTTGCAGTGCTGGTGACTGAACCGAAGACTTGCACATGCTGGACAGGCACCCTATCAAAGGGCTATAGCCTCCCTTATCTTTTCACTTGTTATTTGGAATTAGTGTCTCAGTCTGTAGCCCAAGGATACCTTGTATTTGTGATCCTCTTGCCTCAGCCACTCTTAGTAGCTGGGATTCAAATGATACCAGCAGAGCCCAAGGATGGTACACATACTTACAATCCCAGCAGTTGGGAGGTGGAGGCAGGAGGATCAGGAGCTTGAGACCTGCCTCAGCTACATTGGAACCTTGTCTCAAAAAATCTTAGGATACCTGCAGAGGGGTCCTCAACCTACAGTCTACATCTACCTGGAGACCTAGAAATAAGTCCTTGGGGGGAAATCAGACCATGTCTGGCAGTCTTAGGGGGAGGAGCTTGTAACCAGGCAGAAAATCAGAGGTTTGAGCGACTGTGTCCCCTCTACAAGTAGCTCAAAATGAAAAACCAGCAGTCTAAGCCAGAGGAGGGCATTGCCACTCATACTCCTTATGAGAGTCCTTTTGCATCTTTAGAATTTAAGTTCTGTCCAAACCCTGCACCTGCCTGCTGGCTTCCCGTTCTCTTGGTCTGTTAACTTGCTGGCCACTGGTTCTAGACAGAAGAAGAGGGTCAGAGAGTGAGGGGTTTTGCTCATTTATTTCCTCTCTAATTCAGGAAGGTTTTCCTAACATCATCTTTCAAAAGGATGGAAGAGAAGAAGACAGGAGAGGAGGGAGGAGAATGGGAAGAGAGAAGGAAGGAAGGAAGAAGAGGTGGGGAGGAGACACCAGCCACACCTCTCAGAATGATAGGAGGTCTCTCACCATGGGTACATTCATGTCACCAGGTCCTTTGGGGAAAGACAGGGAGGTTGCCCATCTCAGTTTTGCTCATCTGTGATTCTAGCCTTTTGTGACCGTAGAGAGGCTGTGGTCTTGGCCCTCGCTCTCTCGCTTAACTGGTAAGTATTGTGTGCTGGTGTCCAGAGACACCTGCGGTAGGAACTGGAGAAAGCAGAGACAGGACTCTCCTTTCTAACCATGGTGCCTACATCGGTGGCTCTGGGGCTTAGACGACCACTTGACCTTTTGGGTCCACCCAGAGGAGCCAGCTATGTTGTTTGAAGACCAGGAACAGCTAGTGTGCAGAAGGAGCCTCTCCCACACCGGTGCCCGGAGCCATGACCCACACAAAGCCTGTGGTTTTCTCCCCAGGTGGACATGCACGCAAAGCAGCATCAGCCCCCAGTACAATATCTGCGAGCAGATGGTTCAGATCCGGGATGACCACATCCGTTTCATCTCAGAGCTAGCTCGCTACAGTAACAGTGAGGTAAGTTCTGTGGCTGGTCCAGGGCCAGCAGAGTCCAAAGAGGCTGAGGAAGAGCCGGCAGTGTGGGATGGGGGTGCACACAGCTAGAGGCGCAGGGTGGGCTTGCTGGAAGCGATTCAGAGCCAGGCTTGGACTCTGGGCCTCGATCCCTTCATCTACAAAATGGAAAGAATGCCAGTAATGTTTGATGAGGGTGAGAGTGGCAGGGACAGTGATGAAGAGGATTATTAGCAGGTACAGAGGTGCAGTCAGGAAAGAAAAGGAGTTTCCTTCCATCCTTTTTCTTGGGGTATCTGTACTCTTACTAAATAGAAAATATTTAAGAAAAATACAGGTTTAAAATAGCCAAGTAGGAGAAATCCCTTACAATGTTCTGTCACACAGTAGAGTGATGACAGTTGATGAAGAAATGACATCAGAGGTGATAGATACACCAGGTAGCCCATCTGTCCGTCACATAGTGTATACATGTATTGATTCTTCACACCATGTCCCATAGATATCTACAGTTATGGTGTCAATCAAAAATAATCCAGACATCTTTTAAATAGAGGTAATGATAGCATTTCTCTTGTAAGGTTCACTGAGATAACTAGTAGGGTGCCCCGTGTGTGTTTTGTGCCTGGAATACAGTAAAGGGTGTCCAGCGTGTGTGTTGTGCCTGGAATACAGTAAAGGGTGTCCGGCGTGTGTGTTGTGCCTGGAATACAGTAAAGGGTGTCCGGCGTGTGTGCTGTGCCTTGAATAAGTAAAGGGTGCCTGGCGTGTGTGTTGTGCCTGGAATACAGTAAAGGCCCAGTAACTGCTCCTTCTGGCTGCATGGCATTCATCCCATCTCCACCGTCAATGGCCAGAGACAGTTCTGAATGCTCCTGCTCCTAACACCATCTCAGCGTGCATAGCTGCAGCAATAGTATATGATCATTGCAAAATATCATGATGGAATTAGAGGACAAAAAAGCCATTAAGTTGGGGAGATGGCTCAGTGGGCAAAACACTGGCCATGCAAGCACAAGGAACAGTTGAGTTTGGATTCCCAGAACTCACATCAAGTCAGGAATGGTAGCACAGCACATGTCTGCAATAGCAGAGCTTCTGCAGCAAAGTAGGAAGCTTGTGGACCAAGTGCATCCTACCTGGTGAATGCAATGGCAAACAAGATAGGGACTCTGTCTCGGAGAAAATAGAAAGTGAAAACTGACACCCAACGTGGTCCACATGAGCATGCACCATAAAGATCTCTTGTAATCCCAATGATTGTGTTTTTGCATTTTTTTCTTTTTTAATATAAGAACATGATCCATTCACAGACTTAAGAACAAATTAGATCTGCAAACAGAGAGAAAACCAATCCCATAGAATCCTACCATCTCAGAACTAACTTTTATTATCATGTGTCTTTGTGGGTCCCTTCCCATAGATGCCTTACTCACAGACACATAGGATGTACTGTTTAAGCCCACATCAGTCCTGGATCTGTGCTCCCATATTATGGAAGAGGCCGGATTTGCTTCCTGGCTCCATCGTGTGGCCAATGGCCATAGCGATCATCGTTTTCCAACCCCAGCTCAGGAAGTACCTGTGATCATAACCTGGCTCGTTTGAAACGGGGTCAGTCTGACAAATAGAGGTGGTGTGGTTAGTAAGCTCAGGGCCCACAAGGATGAGGTCAAGTCCAAACCCATAGCTCTCTTACCAAATGTGCTGGTCAGCTGAGATTCACAGGAGAACTGTCTGTCCTGAGGCCGGAATTCCTAGTCACTTGTCTGTGCTGTCTGAGACTAATTCTGGCCAAAGGTATTTTTTTATTATTATAATTACAATTACCTCTCAGTATTCATTTGTGATTGCTTCAGGATATTTTACTGACACCAGAGCCTACAGATGCTCCAGTCCGTTGTAAAAGTCATTGTTTTTATATAACCTATTTGCATATTCAAATATATTATAAATTGTCTCTATTTTTGTAAGACCTACTGTAGTGTGCAAATGCCATAAATTCTAGTTTCACCTCTGTTACTGTGATAAAATACTCTTGAGAAAAGGCAACTGAAAGAATGAAGAGTTTATAAGTTCACAGTTCCTGGTTATAGCCCATCACTTGGAGGAAGCCATAGAGTTACGAGCTTGAGGCAGTTGTTCACATCACATCCACAGTTAAGAGTGGAAAGAAGTGAATGCATGCTTGCTCTCTGGCTTGCTTGCTTATGTTCTGCTCAGTTTCTCCACTCATACACAGTTCAGTACCTCCTGTTTAGGGAATGATGCCACCCAATGTAGGCTGGATCTTCCCGTATCAATTAACGTAATTAAGATGATCCCCCAAGGATGTACCTACAGACTGACCCAATGTAGACAGTCACTCATTGAGGCACCCTCCCAAGGTGACTCTAGGCTATGCCAAATTGGCAATTAGAGCTAACCATCACACCATAAATAGTTGTTTTGCTTATTTAGGGGACAATGTCAAGATAATACAATATAGATAAAGCATTTTCCCCAAATATTTGCCATCTGCCATTGCATGAATCTATTGGATACAGACTAACTACCTCAGACACATAGAGTCAAATGAACATGCTATGTGCATATACGTTTTTAGTTTTCATGAATTCCAGTAGTAACATTCCATAAAACGCCATAAACTCAGAATTCAAAAATTATGAGCCATTGCCCACAAAGAAATTCAGAATTCCCATGAGCCTTTTGCCACAGTGTTTTTATCAGCACAGAATCATGTTTTATCTCCATTTCTATCTAAAGATACCTTTGTGATATTTTTTGTTGATTCATTGACATTAACTGAGGGCCATCAGTACCATGACTTCCGTTTGAAGGAAGTGGTTCTAAACACGTCTGTCACAGCTTTCCTGCATGTAGAACACTGCATAGCACAGTGGTTCTCAACCTGTGGGTCTTGACTCCTTTAGGGGTCAAACAGTCCTTTCACAAGAGTCACCAAAAACCATCAGAAAACATATTTACATTATGATTCATAACAGTAGCAAAATTACATTTGTGAAGTAGCAATGGAAATTTTATGGTTGGGGTCACAACATGAGGAACAGTATTAAAGGGTCACAGTGTCAGGAATGTTGAGAACCAACAGCACAGCACATCAGCCCTGTTTGAAATTGTTAGTTAAAAGCACAAAAACGTGGGCATCCTGACACTGTAGGACAGAGAAGATGTTGACGTGCAATATGAGAGCTAAAACAAAAACACAGAGGCCTCTACTCTGCTGGGAACATGCAGGTGTCTGCAGGGGATGGAGACATTGCTGCAAGTGTCACTGGTAAATTACAGATGAAACAAATTCACAGAGATAATGTCCATCATTAATGACTGCCTGCATATATTCATGTGGTATGTATGTGTGTATATATATATTTATATTATATGGATGTATATATAGTGTGTGGATACATCCATACTTACAGACTTACAGTGTGGATGTACTATTACACATACAGACATTGTGTCAGATCTTTTTAATCAGTGCATCGTAGCTAGTCAATGAGCTGTGACATCATTTTAGTAATCTGTGATTAGCACTGTATGTGAAATAGAACATGAAACCAGGAGTCCTGTGTATAGACAGAAGTTTCTGTCCTGCCCGGTTTCACAGCTGTTCAGTCCCAAATAAACACACAGGGGCTTATATTAATTATAAACTGTTTGGCCTATTAGCTCAGGCTTATTATTAACTAGCCCTTACAACTTAAATTAACCCATAATTCTTGTCTGTGTTTAGCCACGTAACTTGGTACCTTTTCTCAGTGAGACATTCTCATCTTGCTTCCTCTGCATATGGATAGTGACTGACTCTCTGCTTTTCCTCTTTCTAGAATTCTCTTAATCTATTTTCCTCGCCTATACTTCCTGCCTGATTACTGGCCAATCAGTGTTTTATTAAACCAATATGAGTGACAAATCTTTACAGT
>LOJH01002056.1:0-21346 GCA_001685095.1 Ellobius talpinus
CCCCGCCTCGGTCCTCGGGGGACCCTCCCGGGCCGGAGGCTGGCGCTCTCGGGCCTGGGTTGCTTCCCAGTAGTTCTCGCCTCCCTGTCTTTGCTACTTCTTGCATATGGCCTTGTCATTAACCCTTTCCCTTCTAAGGTAGGCCCCTTAGCCTAAGTTTCTCAGGCAGTCCAAGTTCATCAGCTCCTACCTGTCCTCGGTCAGCTCGGCTGAGTACCTTTTTCCCATCCGGGGAGGCGCCTCCGGTGGTCTCTATCTTCCTTTCCTAAAGACACAAACCGGAGGAGACTGCAGAGATGAAACTTAATTTTCTTTCTTTCCTCTAACTTAACACTTCTGCTGCTGCTCCTTAGCACTGGTCAGCAAGCTGTTTCTTCCTTCAGCTGCTTCACAAAGCAACTGCTCCTGGAGAGCTTTTGTCCCTGTGCACAAACTCCCCGGCTCCACTGTCACCCCAAGTCTAGGCCAGTCCAGGACCGTTAAATCTGTAAATGTGAGCGCCCGCCTGTACTTTGTTCCTATGGCTCTGTTCTATCTCCCGGAAATCTTCGGAGATTTTGAGAGTGACAGATGACTCCTTTCCCAGGGGGCTCACGCTGAAGTTGCTTTTCTTTTCTGATGTCCCTTTGCAAACTGATCGTTAAAGACATTGAACCAAATAGCTTTTCCGTGAGCAAAGGGTGTCTAGGTCATTCAGTCACTCAACAAAGATTTTACCGGGCACCTTTCCTAAGCACGTGATGAAACACTGGCAGAAAGAAGAACAGAGCAGAAGGGTGGGTCCCCGGGTGGGTCTAACAATGGATGGCTTTGGGGAGAGCATTACCTACCGCTCACACTCCTTCCTATTCCTCACACTCCGGGCAGTAGCCCACAAGTTTGAGTCCCCTATGACTGTCAAGGTCACTCGATGTTTTCAGACCTAGGGGCAAACCAAACACAGAACACTGCATTTGCGGTTTTAGCTCTGTTACTTCCCAGTCTGGGCCTTGGAGACATCTCCCCCAGTGTTGCCCTACTAATCTGCAAAATGAACAGGTGACTCCCAAGTCTCCATGGCAGTAAGAGAAATAATGACACCTGGCGGTCACCCTGTCCTTCCAGTGTTCTCATACTTGCTCACCACCTTCCCTCCGCCCCACCCCCCTCTCTTTCATCTTGTTTGAGACAAGATCTCCAGTAGCCAAGACTGACCTTGAACTTCTGATTTTCCTGTTTCTTTCCCTCAAGTACATCACCAAGCCAGGCATCCCTTTTGCTCTCCCTTTCCCTTCCCTGAGTCTTCTGTTGGCGTCCCTGACTTCAGACCCCCCCTTCCCACCCTAGGCGACCCTCTTTGTGTGCTTGGGTAATGGCAAAGTGCCCTGGTCTTTGTGAGTCTCTGTCCCTTCAGGGAAACTTTTTTTTTTTAACTCTTTAAAAAGTGCAAGCCTCGGTTGTTCTCTGTGGGGCTCATAAAGGGAAAGTTTATTGGTCTCAATTAGCAGTCCCATAAAGGAAAAAAAATTGGAGTCTTAATGAGCTTTGTCTGATTTGCAAAATAACACCGTTCCAGGCCTCTGGGCATCGGATGTATGGGGTGAAAGCGCCCCCCCATGTTGGGTAGAGCTCCAGCCTTCCATCTAGGTACAAAGGGTTATGACTGATGAGTTTTTAATTGACTCTTTACATTCATTGAGTTGCTTCATTGTGATCTTAAGATCTACAGTGTATGGAACCAGGCCTCTGGGGCCACGGGGCTCAGGGCGAGAGGGTGCCAGAAACATGAGCGGCAGGTCACTGAGCGTCACAGAAGTGGGAGCACAAAGAAAAGCAGAAAGCCAGGTCGCATTGTATGCCCATCTTTCCCACCAGAGTCCCTGGAACCTTCGCAGTCGGGAGCTCTGGGATGGAGCCTGAGACGGTGCTGTGGGGCCCAGAGGTGCAGGGTCCTGAAGAGAGCCGGAACAATGCTCACGGAGGTGAGGGGCACAAAGGACTGTGACCCTGGCTCAGGGAGGGGCCCAAACTCTGGGCAGTCACAGGGGAGGGAAGAGAGACCAGACCCCATGTTCTGAAAGGAGCAGGAGCTGGAGACTCCCTTTCTGTTTGTAGGTTCCGAGAGCGGCAACGAAGAGGAGAGTCCTCAGCAGGAAAGTTCTGGGGAGGAGATCATCTTGGGAGATCCGGATCAGAGTCCAGAATCCAAGGACCCACCAGAGATGCCCCTGGAGAACCCCTCCCAGGATGCCTCAGCCCCTCAGGATTCCCCAGCCCCGCTGGCTTCTTCCAGCCCCTTTGACCACCAGACCCCTATGGACCCATCAGCCCCTGAGGTAGTCCCTTCCCCCTCCGAGTGGACCAAGGCCTGTGAAACCAATTGGCAGTGGGGAACCCTCACCACCTGGAACAGCACCCCAGTAGTCGCTGCCAGCGAACCCAGCCTGCGGGAGCTGGTGCAGGGCCGCCCTTCTGGGGCCGAGAAGCCGTACATCTGCAACGAGTGTGGCAAGAGCTTTAGCCAGTGGTCCAAACTGCTCCGGCACCAGCGCATCCACACGGGGGAGCGGCCCAACACGTGCTCAGAGTGTGGCAAGAGCTTCACCCAGAGCTCGCACCTGGTGCAGCACCAGCGCACGCACACGGGCGAGAAGCCCTACAAGTGCCCCGACTGTGGCAAGTGCTTCAGCTGGAGCTCCAATCTGGTCCAGCACCAGCGCACACACACGGGCGAGAAGCCCTACAAGTGCACGGAGTGCGAGAAAGCCTTCACACAAAGCACCAACCTCATCAAGCACCAGCGGTCCCACACCGGTGAGAAGCCCTACAAGTGCGGCGAATGCCGGCGCGCTTTCTACCGCAGCTCCGACCTCATCCAGCACCAGGCCACACACACAGGCGAAAAGCCCTATAAGTGCCCCGAATGTGGCAAGCGCTTCGGTCAGAACCACAACCTGCTCAAGCACCAGAAGATCCACGCAGGGGAGAAGCCATATCGCTGCACCGAGTGCGGCAAGAGCTTCATCCAGAGCTCAGAGCTGACCCAGCACCAGCGCACGCACACGGGGGAGAAGCCCTACGAGTGCCTGGAGTGTGGCAAGAGCTTTGGCCACAGCTCCACGCTCATCAAGCACCAGCGGACACACCTACGTGAGGACCCCTTCAAGTGCCCCGTCTGTGGCAAGACCTTCACGCTGAGTGCCACGCTGCTGCGCCACCAGCGCACACACACAGGTGAGCGGCCCTACAAGTGCCCCGAGTGCGGCAAGAGCTTCAGCGTCAGCTCCAACCTCATCAACCACCAGCGCATCCACCGTGGGGAACGGCCATACATCTGCGCCGACTGCGGCAAAAGCTTCATCATGAGCTCCACTCTCATCCGCCACCAGCGGATCCACACCGGCGAGAAGCCCTACAAGTGCTCTGACTGTGGCAAGAGTTTTATTCGCAGCTCACACCTCATCCAGCACCGCCGCACGCACACGGGCGAGAAGCCCTACAAGTGTCCCGAGTGCGGCAAGAGCTTCAGCCAGAGCTCCAACCTCATTACGCACGTCCGCACGCACATGGACGAGAACCTCTTCGTGTGCTCGGACTGCGGCAAGGCCTTCCTGGAGGCTCAGGAGCTGGAGCAGCACCGCGTGATTCATGAGAGAGGCAAGACACCTGCCCGGAGAGCTCAGAGTGACAGCTTGCTAGGACTTGGGGATCCTGCCCTGCTGACCCCGCCACCGGGGGCCAAACCCCACAAGTGTCTGGTCTGTGGCAAGGGCTTCAATGACGAGGGCATCTTCATGCAGCACCAGCGGATTCATATCGGAGAAAACCCCTACAAAAATGCAGACGGTCTCATAGCACACCCGACCCCCAAGCCTCCGCAGTTCCGCTCCCCTAGGCTCCCCTTTGGGGGCAATTCACATCCAGGTGCTTCAGAGGGCAGAGCTGACCCCCCAGGACAGTCCTTGAAAGTGCCTGAGGGTCAGGAGGGCTTCAGCCAAAAGCTGGGTCAGCTCTCCTCTAAGTGCTATGTTTGTCCCCATTGTGGAGAAAGCTTCCTCGACAGGGCAGTGCTCCTGCAGCATCAGCTCACCCACGGCAATGAAAAGCCCTTTCTCTTTCCAGAGTGTAGGATTGGCCTTGGGGAAGGGGCAGAGCCTAGTTCCTTCCTAAGTGGGAAGCCCTTTAAATGCCCGGAATGCAAAAAAAGCTTTGGCCTGAGCTCTGAGTTGCTGCAGCACCAGAAAGCCCATGTGGGCGGGAAGTCCCAGAAGAGCTCTGAGCTGGGGAAGAGCTCCTCAGTGCTGTTGGAACATCTCAGGAGCCCCTTGGGGGCCAGACCCTACAGCTGCTCTGATTGTGGGGCCTCCTTCCTTGACCGGCTAGCTCTTACCCGCCACCAGGAAACCCACACTCAAGAAAGGGCCCCCACTCCTGAGGACCCCCCTTCAGAGTCAGTCACCTTGTCCACAAACCAGGAAGATGAGGGAGAGGCCTCTACCCCCACAAAGAGCAGCAGCCACAGGGAAGAGGACAGTCCGAAAACTCTGTCAGAGGAAAAGCCCTATCTGTGCCCTGAATGTGGCGATGGCTTTACAGAAGTCGCAACGCTTCTCCTCCACAGGAGCTGTCACCCAGGGGTCTCCCTGTGAAGGAGGTCTGGAGACCAGGGACCTCTCTCTCCTGAGAAATTGTGGGGAAAGGAAACCAACCCCATCAGATCGTAGAGAAGTGGAGGGCCAAGAACCCTGGGAAGAAATAGTGCATTTGCGTCAGCGGTGAGAAGCCTATGAGATTGCGGGTGGGGACCACTTATAAGCCGTAGAGAAAAACTGCTGGGTTAGAAGCCCTATACATATGTAGGAAAAAAGCCCTTTAAGTCTATAAACCATAGTGGGTAAAAGCCCTGTTAATTGTAGAAAGAGGTTCTAACACGTCTCTAGACAAACCCATAAAACTGTATTAAAATCCTTCTCAGAATCTTCTAGGGTGGGGGAGGTATAGGGAATACAGTCGGCACTGACTTGGGAGGTGCCCTGGATGGCGGAGGAAACACCTGAACTCTTGTAGTAGTTTCTCCTGGCAGCCTTGGACAGAGGCACGTGCTCAGCGGGGAAGTTGTGCAGGAACCCAGTAGAGCTAGGAAGGAAGAGAAATGGGGAGGGAATGACTAGGCGCTTCCAGACCCACAGGTGAGATAAGACATACATTGCACCTAGAGGTTCTTTGGTGAATTGCATGTACTAGGAGAAGGAAGACTGTGGGGGTTCCTTATTAATAAGAGCCCCCCAGAAATGACAAGCTATTTTAAAGGCTGGAGTTTGGGGTGTATAACCAACCTTGAGTGTAAGACTATTGAGAAAATGTTGAGAAACCACCTCAGCTATTAGGGGAAAGTTAAGTCTGTTTGAAGGGAAGCAGAGCACGGTGGAAAAACTGCAGCTGGAAGCTAGCCAGTTCTTCCTCCTAGGAGCGTGTTAAGCTTCAAGTGCAAGCAGATCCCAGTTCAGACCGTCAGGGTTCTCCTCAGACAGGCAGGACCAGCCTTTCCCCAGCCCAGCTGGGGATGTCTACTCTGAGAGGCCTCTGGGGTTTCAGGGGGCCTCTGCCACATTCTCAGGTCTCACAGGTTTTACCTGAAAGCTAACTGCCACAAGGTTTACTGCAGTGGCAGCCCGTTTCCTCGAATTCTGTCCTCAGTGGAGAGAGCCACTCGCTGCTAGTCAACTTCCAAAGAATAAATTCCTTCAGAGATTCAAGGCTTGTATGTGCTTGTCCTCCCTGGACTTCTACAAGTTCATGAAAGAGAGCCACTTATGGGCTCTCTGGTGACGAGGGATGGCAAGACAACAGAACAGGCAGCTTTGATTTACCAGCAACAAGAGTTAAACCTCAGCCTTTCGTGTGAACTCTGTGTAAGGCTGCCTGCAGGGTGAGCCAGGCTGCACATGGCAGATGGACGCATGGCACAGACTGGACCAGAGTTCCCGAAGAGGCAATGGAAACTTGACCACCTTCTCATCCCCAGTACCTGGATGCCCTTGAGATGGGGTGGCAAATTTGATCCTGGCTCAGGGAAGGGACAGATTCCACCTAATCCTTTTGGCCTTTCTCTCCTTAGCCAGAAACCACTGGAGGGAAATTAAAGGATGAGGCATGCTCCTCTGCCAGGCCCATCTCCTCCTCAGACAGCACAAGCTAGACCATTAATCCAGCCAAACTTGCTCACATGACTGGAGCTCCGTGATGGAGCAGAGACAGTTCCCCTATAAAGTGGTTGAAGAAAAACTTTGGCAAGAAACATCTGTAACAAAGACCCTTAAAGATGGGAAGGACTCTCCCCTGTATTTTGGTTGCAAAGGGAGTGTCCTTACCCAGTGCTGGCGTTAGCGACACACTGTCCAGAGTAGGAGGACTGAGAGACCACATGAGGAGTCCTGTACCCAAGAGTGACCTGGATCCCTCCAGTGCTGAGGAAGAGACATCTAATTCCATTACCTAAACTAAAAGTTAAAAAGGTAGTGGCCCATCATCCTTCATCTATCCTGTCCCCAGATAGACGACCCTCAAAATTTAAAGGACCAAAATCTAGAATACTGGGAGAAAAATGCCAGTCTTCCTGGGGAGAGAGAAAGGGCAAGCCTTACACAATTACAGAGAGCCTTGCTAGGGTCCCAAGTATCAGGTCGGGGGAAGCACCATGAGATGGGGAGGAGCCTGTCTGATAGTGACAGAAATATTGATAAAAGGGTATCCCTATAAAATGGAGTAGATACTCACCTAAGTATAAGCTGATTCGTCCCCTCTAAGGTGGTAGCAGAAACTAGAGTTATCCTTTGTAAAACTAGGAGCAGACTCCCTCTGACCCAGGCCTGAGAGTCTGTCTCAGAAGACTCAGTGTAGTCATGGCTAACTAGACTGTTGAGGACTAAGATGTAGCATATGGGATAGGATGCTCACATGTTCTAGAGACAAGTGAGGGCTGTGGTCTCGACTCCAATACTGAATGGACCATGTGCATAAGTGGTGCCTGGGCTTCCTAGCAGGAAAAGGGCAGAGTAGAGACCTTGTGGCGAGACCTGTTCTCTTGGCCACCTCCCTCTCACACCCAGCTACACCACAGGAATCTGTTGCAGGGCCCGGCGTCCTTCTAACTGGCTCAGGAAGAGGTCCGCCAGAACTGAGTATGAGAGGCATAGTGGAGCCAGCTCCATCCTGGGTCAGAGCCCTCAGAAGAGCCCAGCAACCGTGGGCAGGAGTACAAGCGGGAGAGGGTGGAGCTGACCTGCCCTTAGGGAAAACTTAGAACTGATGCTGAATGTGGGGTCAAATAGGAACTCATAAAGGAACTGTATGAATCATAATTGGGGAGAGGACCTGAAACCATCTGACCTCCCAGTCTGAAGTGAGTGGGTCCCAGAATCCTTTGCCCTGACAAAGGAAGCCCCACTCCCTTGCCTTCTCCCTCTGGAGTGAGAGGAAGTCCCCATTTAGAGTGTTGTGTGTCAGTCACAGTGTTGTGTTGCCAGTGGTCATGTTCAGTAGTTGGAGAGAATAAAGGGAGCAAGATTCCCCAGGCGTCTTCTCTTATTCCTTCCTACATGTTCAGCCAGCTCATCAGAACTTGTCCTCTTCAGAACGAAGGCCCATGAGGACCCCAAAAATCCAGTGTTTGCTTGTGGAAGATTGACAGGTTCACGGAGCTTTAAGAATCCATATCCTCATGAGATTGAGAACATTTTGGTAAGCCAGATGTGGCCTGGTTACCTTAGGCCCAGTACTGCAGCCTCCCCAGGACCTAACCTAGTCATCAGAGCTGCCAGTTACCTCTCTGGATTCCTGTGACCTGTCCTTTCTGAGGTGAGTGGTACCCTGGCTTATTGTCCGTCCCCAGGATAGCCTATAGGTTCTCCCATGGGAGAGACTGATGCTCTGGAAGTGCAGTCGCCCAAGACCCACAGTATGTCATGTGGGAAGTCAGAGTGGCCTGGAGGTCTGCAGGCCATCTCCACACCCGCCATTACTCCTTTCCTTGGCTAAGGCAGTGGGGATCTGTAAGGAGGTCCTCAGTCAGGCTGCCTTCAGCAGTCTCTGAGTCTATTCATGGGCCCCTGTGGCTGCCTGTGATCAACACTAGCCACAACCTGTCTCTGCCCGTATGTTAAAGACACTTGCTGGAGACAAAAAGGCATAGGCCTGACTTTTTTTTTTAATTAAAAAGAATCTTAATGTGCATGGTGTTTTATTTGCATGTCTGAGCATCGATGTGCATGCAGTGCCTGCAAAGGCCAGAAGAGGGGGACAGATCCCCTGCAACTGGAGTTACAGATCATTCGCCACCATGTGGGTGTTGGGAATTGGACCCAAGTCCTCTGAGAGAGCAGCCAGAGCTCTTAGCACCTGAGGCATGTCCGTAGACTTCCCTTGGATATTATTGTGCCTCTAGCCCACATCCCAGAATAAGTTCTCTCCCTTTCTGTTCCTGGAATTGATGGGTGGGCTGGGGAGGGGGACTTGCCTTTTCATGTCCCTAGGTCCCCAGCCCTGGTAACACTAAGGAGCTTCAAGACTGGTCTCTGTCCTGGGAGAATCCTCAGTTGGGCAAGGGACACCAACTGATTTAAAAACCCAAGGTCATGCCTGCCACACTTGGAGGAACTCCAGGGTATAGGGGTCTCAGGAATAGGGGATTCTCTGTATGGAAGTCAGGAGTGGGGTGGGGTTAGAGGAGTCAAACAGTTGGGGACCAACTTAGAGAAGCAGTCTTAACATGTGGGTCATGACTCCTTTGGGGATACAACAACCTATTCACAGGGCTTACTGTGACCACTGAAAAACACCGATAATTGTGTCATGATTCATAACAGCAAAATTAGTTATGAAATAGCAATGAAAATAATTTTATGGTCGGGGTCACTACAACATGAGCAAGTGGTCACAGGGTCACAGCATGAGGAAGGTTGAGAGGCAGTGCATCAGAGCATAAGTGAGTGAAGGAGATGCAGCCAGGGCAGAGGCCAAAGCCTGAGGAAGGTCAGTGTTGCGAGAGACTGAGTCATGCCATCCCTCGTGCTCTTTAAACATCAATTTTCGGGTCTGGTGCTTGGGAAAGACCTGCAGGGGCTGGGTGTCAGCAGCTCACCTGTAGTCTTGGTCCTTGGTAAACACCTCACGGAAAGGCTCAGTGCCAAGGGAAGTCTGGTTATGGCTGAAGGAAGCTCAGAAGGCAGTGACGGCTAGGTAAGCTTGGGGTAAGTTCTGGAGTGGTCCCATCACATGCTGGGGCAACCTTTACCTCCAGCTTGCCAGAATTTGGCCAAGGGGAGAGTTCTGGCTCACCTAGCTGTGACCCTGACAGCAAAGAAAGCTTATCAGCCATTTAAGACAAATCCTGCACCCATGTGACAGACTGATAGTTTGTTTTCACTGCCCTGCTAAGGCGGCAATACTGCTCCAGGCACTGGGATCCGGGACCTTTAGGCCATTCTCTTTGAGTCTGAAGTGGTTTGCTCTACTTTATACTGTTAGAGGCTACCGTCCCACGTGGACGTATGAGTATCTCATAAGAGGACTTGCTTTTAAGGGAACGGTGTGCATGTACTTAAGGAGTCCATATGGCTGTGACTTAGGATCATGCTGGAGAGCTGGTGATGAGCTAGCGCACGGAGCTCTCGGACACTAGTTCTACTAGCTCAGGAGGCTGTTGCTCTATGATGCAATGCCCTGCGTTTCTCCCACCTTTCCCACCTTAACCACTCCAGTGGGGTGGCTCTCTTGGTGGCCCAATGTCATCCCCTGCCGCGACTCGTGCTTCCGCAATCGTTCCCATTGCTGCCACCTCCACACCAGAGGTCACCGTAGCCCGCATTTCTGTCTCCAGTCCAACTTGGTTTAGCCACTGCGACCCCACTGAAACTAGGCGGGGTCAGAAAGCAGAAAGGGCCCGAAGTCCTCACGAAGGCAAACCGGCAGAAAAGGCCGAAGAGCCGCAAGAGGGCACTGCTATCGCTAAGCCTGAGGCCACTACCATGGTTATGACTGCCACTCCCACACCCGCCCCAGCCCCGCTTAGCACCGGCCACGGCGCTAGTCCCATGAAAGCTCCACCGGAGGAACCGGCAGCACTTTGAATCCAGAAGCAACACTCCACGTTTGGGCAAATGGTTTCCGAGGGTCCAGACAGTGGCCAGAGCAGGATACAATGAAAAATCACCGTGCAGAGGGGTGGTCTGTGCGTTCACAGAGTAGGGGTGGGTAAAGACGGCAAGTAACACAAAGATTCGTCTTTGGCCAGCACGACACCTCCCCATGCGAGGTAAGGGACATCTCCCAGGATGCAACCCAAAAGCTGTTATCTGGAACGGCCAATGACCACTAAAGGCGTGGCCAACCCTTAACCAAAGGCTTCGCCTGTGCGAGCTGGCTCGGGTTTCCTTTGGAAACAGGTCTCTGCAGATAAGCTGGTCCCTGTTCAGTGGGGCCCACACAGTTGTTGGGTGGGCTGGAGCGGGTTCTCAGATGTGCCCAGCTCCCAACCCCAGATCCACATCAACCCAGGGAAATGCCAGCCAGGTGTAGCACCTAGATTTATGTGTAGACCAAGTGGACTGGCTACTCTGCAGCCTACTGTTGGATATTTATTCGTAACAATTAGCAGCCCATACACACCACCTCTAGAGCAGAGGCTGTGAGTCCACAAGATCCTGTAGCTCTCTGCAGCGCCGGCTCCCAGCTCCACCCGGTTCTGTCTTCACTGTTGACTCTGTGTAGGCAGGTACCGCAGGGAGCATCAGAGCAGTAGGCCAATTCTCTACCTGGAATGACTGGAAGTGCTAGATTGTCCCTTCCCTCCTGGCCAACTGCACCTCCACATAGAACCACTAACCAGGATGAAAGCAGGGTGAGGACCAGGTGCTCAGGGGAGGAAGGGTAAGAGGTTTGGGAAGTGTCTTGATAAAGAAATGGATGACCCTGAATCAGCACTATGAGGAGGCAGTGTCCATAACTGTGAGCATCCCTGAACAGGGCAGACACCCAAGGCTGCGCGTTCTTCAGCACAAAAGCTACACCAGGATACAAGGAACTTAACTCCACAGTAAGGCTAAAGCCCTGCCCGGGCCTGGAGCCACCTAGGTGAAGAAAGGCTCCTGGGCCCTGGGTCCCAATCCCAAGCAAAGGGTCCCTGGTCATCACTGAGGTTGTGTAGGCAGGCAATAAGCCCTTTCCTAGTGAAGGAATAATTCCCCTTTAGGGGTAAGGATGGGTCTCTCTCCCCAGCAGAAACAGCAGAAACAGCTCCCAAGGCCACAGTTGGATGTTGGGAGAGTGCCCTAGGCTGCAGATCTGACTTTCTGGAAAAGATGGCACCCCACTTGGTTAATTCCACCTCTCCTGCATGCACCAGTAGCCCCAAACCATCTAGGTACATAGGGGCTGAGCTCATGGAGTCTAGAAAGGAGGCTGGGGCCACTGCCTCTGGAGGAGCAGGGAGCTGGGGGCACAGCCCCTAGGGTATACGGGTCTTTCAAAGTCCCCTGAGTTTCAGGTTCAGCTGATGTATACACGGTGGAAGTCATGGGCACCAAAGGCCGCGTTGCACTTGGGACACTTCCTCTGGCGGGCCTCATAGCGGCCACGCACACACTCGAAGCAGAATACATGGAAGCACTTGGTCAACACTGCGTCCTTCTTGCGGGTGTTGCAGCAGGGGCAGGTCAAGCGCGCCTGGAACAAACAGAGGTAGCAGGGTTAGAGCAGCTCCAGCAGTGCCTGCGCTCCAAGCTAAGTCCACCCAGTGGCAGCTGAGTCTAATTCTGACCAGAATTCCTGAAAGTGGGAGCCGGTACAGTATGAAGGAGGAGACAGGCTCAGAGGCCAAGCATTCAAAGAAGGGTGGCTCACACAACAGCCCCCAGCCTTGGGGGACTGAGGCCAGAGCAGGGCTGCAGTTTCTAGGTCAGCCTGGGCCACACTGCAAAACCCTGCTTCGAACACAAGACAAGACCAACCAACCAACCAACCAAAAACAAAAACAAAAATCTCAAACAGAAAGCAAACCACACTAGCAAGCTGCGGAGCAGCTGACTTCCTAAGGACAGGGACCTAGCCTCAGCTCTTCCATCTCTTGCTCTATCTGCTTTTTCAGGCACAATCCCTAGCTGGTCTACCCCAAAGTCACTGCTGAACGCGGTAAAATCATGAGAAACTACTTCTACACTCAGTTAGACCTACCCTGGTGTGACCCCCAAGATCCTGCTGTGGATGGACGTCTCTTAGCCTAACGCCTATCTTGTAACTACCATTAGGAGGCCTCGCCTTCCGCTCCAGCCAGTCACTACCTGGTATCTGCACTGTGTGGCATGTGTCTGGTCTGTCAGGAGTCCCAGCTAGCATGGTCCACTTCCTCAGATGACTGTTTCTCAGTCTCTCAGGCAGGACTCTGCCATCAGCACTGGAAAGCCTTTCAAGGCGGTCCATGGCTACCTCCCCCCCCACCTCCAAGGCTCACCAGCTACAAAGGGATACCTTGTTGCTGACTCTGTCACCTCCTCCACTCGGTGGCCCAGAGTTCAGGTAATCTGACACCCTTGTTCCACCCTTGTTCCACCCAAGTCCACCAAGCCCTCGGGCAGGGCTGCACACGGCTCAGTTCCTTTTTCTTCATCACCTGCTCCATCCCATTGCCACTTCCTCCCCACCCTTCGACATCACTTCTGCCTGAGATTCCCAAAGAGAGAAGAGCGTCCCCTGCTCTTCCTCAAAGGGCAGCCAGAGTCCTGTGTGGCTTCTGACTCTGCTGCAGCTGACTCCACAGAGGTCACTGCTCTCCAGCCTAGCCTCTGCCTCGGGTGCTTTCCCAGCCCCCCACGAGGGCCAAGAGGCATCATGTTCTCATCTCCCTGAAACCATCCCACAACCTGTTCCTAATCCAGTCAAAGTGCTGTCTGCGTAGTAATTTCCTGAATCCGAGCCTCCCTGGGGTCCCTCTTCCTTCATTCTAGCCACGTGACCCATCCCTGAGTCCAGCAGTGCCACCTCCTAAGTACTGGCTTAGCAGATCCTCCTCTCTGGTGCCTTCGCTTAGCTAAGTGTTAATTCCTGACCCAGTGAGCACACTGCTCAAACAACTCCCCTGCCCCACCCCCACCCCATGCAGCTGCTGTTAGCCCCACACCTGACCACTCTCTTGAATAAAGACCTTTGATGGCGTTGAGGACTTGGCTTAATGGTGACACATGAACTCAGCCTGTGGAAGGCCCTAGGTCTAATCCTCGGCCACACAATGCTTCTCCACCTCCACAGACTTGACAAACAGAACCTCTACTCTGCTTACAGGCTCCAAACCTACCTCTGGGCTCCGCTGTTGGTCACTCACCTCTGCTCCAATCACAAGGCTCTACTTGGGGTCTTTCCTTTCACAGAAGCTCTCTCAGCCCCATCCTAGCTTTGGGTCAACTCTGGGTGACAGTTCCCACCCCAGGGCTATTCTGGAGACTTCCCTTGGGTTCTTACCTGCTTCCGACCTCTGCCATCACTACTTGTCACTGAGATGATGGCAACATTACTTAGCTGTGGGGTAAGGGCATTAATCCCTCCCCTGCCACACTGCATATATACAACCAATGCTCGGCCAGTTGTCTGGCTCCACAGTTAGTGTCTTCTGTGGTCCTACCTTATTTTCGAGCCCCAGGGACTATCCAACTCTCACCAGCCATCACCACATCCCACCTTGTACTCCTTGATCTCCTCCTGCAGGATCTCATCAGCATCTGCATAAACCTCCACCTTCCTCTGTTTCTCTAGTTTGCGCCGCAGCCGGGAAATGTCCTCCTAGAGCAGCAGAGTGCACACTAAGAAACTGCATGCCTGTATGCCTCCCGCCCCGGGAACCCACGGGCCCTCCCTGGGCACATACCTGAGCCCTCTTGAGATTGAAGCTCTCTTTCTCCCGGGCAGCCCGGCTCTCCGCCAGGCATGGCTGGATCTCTCGAAGTCGAGTCTGCACGTGCTCCAACTGTACCTTCAGGTCCTCAGCCAACTGGGCTGCTTCTACAGCCTGAGGTGGGCAGGAAGAGGAAGGAGAGGACTGTATGCGCAAAGCCTGGGGGCTACAGTCCATGGGTGCTTCTGTCAAACATCCCATGGACATCTGCACTGGAGCTGACTCTGACTCACTTCTTCCCACTCTTCCCAGCAGCTCCTTACTGCCCAGAGTGGCCCCTCTGGTCTTTGAGCCTCCACTAGGCTCTTTTCTCTGTTGCTATCAACGACTCTAACACACTCACTCTCCTCTTGGGATGCAGCTCTAAAATCGTGTCCCCAAGGAGCACTAGTATTTTTTCACACAGCCTTAGCTTCCTTCATCAAACTGGACCAAGTGTAGTGGGCATGTATTTGTTATTCCAGCAGTTTGGGGGCTAAGGCAGGAGGATCACTGAGAGCTCAAGGCCAGCATGGAGTACAGTAAGAACTTGTTCTAAAAAGGAAGAGTTTGGTGTGGCGGTGCATGCCTTTAATCCCAGCACTTGGGAGGCAGGGTTATCAAAATTTCAAGGTCAACCTGGTCTATAGAGCGAGCTCAACAACAGCCAGGACTAACAACATAGAGAGATTCTGTCTCAGCATAAAGCGTAGCATGTAATCGGGACATAAAAATCCTGTTTACAGGCTGGAGAGATGGCTTGGGGGTTAAAGAGCACACTGCTTATTCTTCCAGAGGTCCTAAGTTCAATTCCCAACAACAACATGGTGGCTCACAACCATCTGTAGTGAGATCAGGTGCCCTCTGCTCCTACAGGCATACATGCAAACAGAACACTGTATACATAATAAATCAATCTAAGAAAAAAAAATCATGTTTACATGAATCAATTCATCAGAATACCAATAGTTATGAAATCAACACTAATCCTTTGTCATTTTTTAATTCTCTTTTAAATAATTTATTTCTATTTTATGTGCATTGGTGTTTTGCCTGTGTGTAAGGGTGGTAGAACCCCTGGAACTGGAGTTACAGACAATTGTGAGCTGCCACATGGGTACTGAGAACTGAACATAGATCCTCTGAAAAAGCAGCCATCTTAACTCTGAGCCATCTCTCCAGTTAACCCTTTTCCCCCCACCCACTTTTCAAACAAGGTCTGTAAATATTCCAAAGCAAGCTGGCCTCAAACCTGCTCCATAGCTGAGGATGACCTAGAACTTCTCGATCCTCCTGCTGACCTTTCCAGTGCTGGGCCACATTTTATAGACCATCACGCTCAGTTTATACAGTACTAGAAACTGAGTCCAGAGCCTGTGTGTGCTACAACCACAGTCCACTCACTGATTATAGCCATTGCTCTTATGTGCAATGTAAAACCTGCACTCTCAGCACCTGGGAGCCTGAGGCAGGAGGATGAGGATCAAGAGTTCAACTTGGGCTTAGAGGTTAAGGACACTTGCAGTTCTGGCAGGGGACCTGGTTTCAGTTCCTAGTGCCCACACAGTGGCTCACAGCCATCCCTAACTCCAGATCTAAAGGTATGCGATGCCCTCTTCTGGCTTCTTAAGGGCACCAGGCAAGCTTGTGGTACAAAGATATACAACCAGGCAAAACATTGATATGCATAAAATAAAAATAAGTAAATCTAAAAATATTGGTCGTGGTGGTGTGTGTCTTTGCACTCAGTACTCAGGAGGCAGAGCTCTGTGAGTCTGAGGCCACAGGCTTGTTCTACATGAGTTCCAGGACAGCAGGGGTTAAATAGAAAGCCCCTATCTCAAGACAAATAAACAAACACACAGAGTTCAGTTCTTTCATAGCCCACACAGTGAGAAAATAAAAACAAGCAAACTATCAAGAAAACACTATAGGGCTGGCAGAACAGATGCCTTAGCTGGGGAAGGGCTCGCAGGCAAGAGGACCTGAGTTTGATTCCCAGAACCCACATTTAAAAAGAACAGAAAACGACTACATAGTAGCAACCAACACCTCTATTTGACAGTTACCCAATGACCTCTAAATTTTATTTATTTAATTATTTACTTGGTTTTTGAGACAGGGTTTCTCTGTATAACAGCCCTGGCTGTCCTGGAACTCACCAGGCTGGCCTTGAACTCAATTGTTTTTTAATGACTTTATTGGGTATATGTGTGTGGGAATACATGGCATGCCACACCCGTGGAATTCAGAGGGCAACTTTTGAGAGTGAGTTCTCTCCTTCTACCATGTAGATCCCAGGGATCCAACTTGGGTCGTCAGGGTTAGAGCCATTCTGCATGTCCACATGAGTGGTTCTAGCCTCGCCATCAGGATCTTGACGTGGATCTCAATCCCAGTATTGTTTTTTCCTGAACTCCCTCAGTTATGAGACAGGGGTAACAAATAATTCTGGTTGGGCTAAAGAGACTTACTGAATAAAAGAGCTTGCTGCTCTTATAGAGGCCCCGAGTTTGGTTCCCAGCACCCACACAGCAGCTTATATCTGTCTATAACCAACTCTACCTAGCAGATCCAACACTATCTTCTGGTCTCCTGAACACACATGCACACAGACATACACAAAAATTAAAAACAAAAACAACCTCCCATAAAGAAAAAACACTCTGGTAGGATTACTGTTGAGTTTAAAACAGGACCAAATGAAGCTGGGGAGTTGGCTTAGTGGGTGAAATGCAGGCAATGGAGACATGAGGACCTGAACTCGAATCCCAGACGATTCATGTAAAAACCGAGTGCATGCCTGTAATTCAGTAGAGACAGGCAGAGCCCAGGGATTCACATGCTAGCCAGCTTGCCTAGCTACAATAGAAAGCACCAAGCTCAATGAGAGACCCTACTTCAAAACCAAGGCAGAGAAGCAACTAAGAATGACATCCTGATGACAATCCCTGTCCCTCAACCCCGCCCTCATGGGAGAGAGTGGTGTGTGTGCGCGTGCGCACATGCGATCATGTCAAGTACTGAGTACAAGGCCCGATACACAGTAAACATATACTTGTGGGCTGTGAGCTGTTCAGAAAGCAGAGCCAAGCTTCACCCTGGGTCACCTATATCACGATTGCCAAGCAGAGCTGGGGGAATCACATGAACTAGTCACACAAGCTGCCAAGCCCAAAGGCCCCGTCTTACCTTCCTCTTATTAAGCTCCAGGGCCTGGCTGCGCAATGTCAGCTCCTTCTCTACACCACCAAGGCTGCCCTGCAGAGCCCGCTCCTTTTCCTCAAGCTTCTGCACCGTCAACAGCTGGGCATCCACCTGAGACTTGAGGCCAAGAACCTGCTCACCCAACTCATCCTTCTCCTCTCGCAGCAGCTTGTGAATCTGGTTGGCCTTGATCCGCTCTGACATGAGCTTAAAGTTGGCGTCATCCTTTTCCCGCAGCTGCTGCAGCAGTCGCCCGTTCTGCTCCTGCATGTCTTCAAAAGCCTGCCCGGTCACATCCATCTCCGACAGCAGTGCCTCCTCCTCCTGCGAGTGGGAAAGGAAGGTGGCAAGTGGTAGATTAACTCCCAAGAAAACAGTATGTACCCAGACCAAAATGTCACGCACTAAAGGCACATAATGGAGGGTTAAGGGAATCCCAGGATTTAGAAGCAAGGAGGCCACAGGGACTGTCACCTGCTTGGTGGCGCCCAGTTTGCGCTGCAGGTGTTCAATCTGCTCCTCCGCCTGCCGGATCCGCCGCAGGGCATCCTCATCCGCAATCTTCTTGCTCTCTCTTCTATCTCTTTCCTCTAGTTCGCGGATGCGGCCCCGAAGCTCATCCACCTGCACCCACAGGAGGGAAGCCCTCAAACACTGGTCTGCACAGCAACATCACTACTAGCTTTGCTTTGCAGAGTGAGAAAATAAGAAGCAAGCTTGTTGACCCAAGGGGCTGAAGTCCCTGGGAGAGACTCTGTGTGCCCCACCCGCCCGTACCTCAGCCTTGGCCTTCCGCTCGGCTGCCATGAGCTGCACCTTATCCCGCTGCTCCTTGGGTGCTGACTTGTACATGTCCAACAGCAGCTTCATCTCCTTCTGGCTTTCTTGGGCCTTCCTAGGGAAGGGTACAGGAGGGAGCTTAGTAAGATGCGCTGAAAGCCATGTGACAGGGGAGGAGACAGCATCAGGTCCTCACTTGAGCTCTGCTCGGAGACCCTTGAGCAGTTCTGACTCTTTCCTCTTGGCTTCCTCCACCTTGGCCTTTTCTCGATCAGCCCTTGAGAGAGCTGAGGCTACAGGTGGGGGCCCCAGGCCAGGCCCTTCCCGTTCCCGAAGTTCTCGCTTGGGTCTGGCCTCAGGTTCTCGGCCCCGGGAGGGCAAGCCCTGGGTTCCAGTGGCTTGGGCCTGGGCATCATCTTCAGAGGAGACCAGCTCCTCCTTCTTCACTGAAGCAGCAGCAGAGATGGTTCCAGGTACTGAAGCTGTCTCCTTTTTGCTGTCAGGGGTACCTCCGGGACCTGGCCCACCATCTTCTTTCCCTGGGGCTAAGGCATTGAGGCCAGAGTCATCTGGGTGGCTCAGGTTGGGGATGCCATGGGAAGAGCCACTGGCCTGGGCCCGGAGCTGTAAAGACAGAGAAAAATCGGATTTTTTCTCTCAGTGAGCCAGTGCTTACTAAGGTCTAATGAAGGCTTTTCCCAGGCAGCTCTCTCTCTCCTTACTTTGCCAATCTCAGCCTGTACTTCTCGAAGTTTCCGCTTGTATCGCTGGGCATCCCCTTTTAGCTGGTGATTGTGGTTCTGAAGGCTGCTGATCAGGTGGCGCATCTCACGGTTGATAGGCCCTGAAAACATCACAAAGTGGACCTGTAGGACTGCCCTAACTCTCCAGCTCCCCTAAGGGAGAGGACCTGAGCCAGAGCCAGCACTCCATTGTACAGATGGGAAATCAAGCCTCAGAGAGGCTGGAGAGATGGCTCAGCAGTCAAGAGCACTGGCTGCTCTTCCAGAGGACCCAGGTTAAATTCCCAGCAACCACATAGCAGCTTACAACTGTCTGTAACTCCAGTTCCAGGTGACTTGGTGCCTTCTGGCTTCTGTGAGCACCAGGCACACATGCATGAGGTGCATAGACATGCAAACAAAACTTATACACATAAACATTAATCTTTTTAAATTTGTAAAATTTACATGTATGGGTATCTTACTTACATATATGTCTGTGCACCATGTATGTGCAGTGTAGTACCCCCAGAGGCCAGCAAAGGGTGTTGGATTGCTGGGAATTGTGGGTACTGAAACTAAATCTGGTCCTCTGGAAGAGCAGTTAGTTCCCCTTTTTAAAAAATTTTCTGGAGACTGGGTTCTCTGTATCCCTGGCTATCCTGGGACTCGCTCTGTAGACCAAGCTGGCCTCACAGAGATCTGCCTGTCTCTTCTCCCGAGTGCTGGGATTAAAGGTGTGCATCACCTGGCTGCAATCAGTGTTCTTAACCATTGAGCCATCTCTCCAGCCCAAAGAGAGAACAATACTTTTTTTTCAAATATTTTATGTGTTTTGCCTTTGTATCCTGCCTGGCCTGGAACTCAGAAAGATCCTCCTGCCTCTGTCTCCTGAGTACTAGGATTAAAGGCGTGTGCATCATGCTGGGTTCCTGCTTCACTTTTATAAGAATCTGATTTTATTTTTCCTTCATTGTCTATCACCTCTCTACTGGACTCACTGCACAACAGCAGAGATTCTTTGTTTTTTTTTTTTTATTAGCAAAACGCCAAAACCCAGAACTGAGTGTGGCTCACAGGGAGTACTCAATAAATCTGTGAGACAAATCTCTCGAATAGGTCAGAACTGCTCACAGTCGGGTAGCACCTGCTCAGCTACCACCCCAGCTGCTCAGGAGACTGAATGACACAGTTAGTACAGTGCCTGTTTTCTGTGGGGACCGAAGCTCTGAGAAAAGCTCGAGTTATTGGATCTGGATAAGCAGCCGGAAGGCTCCAGCACCCCTCTAGGCTTACCTCTACCCACTCCCAGCACGTACCAGCCTGCTCATTGGCCGCAAGGTTCTGTTCAAACTCAATGCGCAGCATCTCATACTCCTTGCGTACCTGGGCCAGGGTATCTTCTAATTGGATAACTTCGGTGCGCAGTTTCTTCTGCAGCCCCAGTTCATCACTCTGGTCAAGGCAGTAAAGACACACAACCCTATGAAAATCTTACCCTCATACTGGTGAAGAGACCTAATTTTTACTTATAAAGAAATAAAGCTGCCAGACAGTGATGACACATGCTTTTAATCCCAGCAATTGGGAGGCAGAGGCAAGCAGATCTCTGAGTTTGAGGCCAGCCTGGTCTACAGAGCGAGTTCCAGGACAACCACGGATACAGAGAAACCCTGTCTCAAAAAGAAAAAAGAAATCAAGCTCGCACTGGTTATCTAATCTTCTCATATCTCTCCAGAGAAAAAGGGCTCCAGTGAATGAATGTTCAATAGATAAATACACTAAGCATCATGGTGTATGACTCTAATCCCAGCACTCGGGAAGCAACGGCTTGTGGATGTCTTGCACTAGAGGCCAGCCTAGTCTATATAGCAAGTCCCAGGCCACTCAAGACTACATACTGACACCTTGATAGATAGATGGCTCAGTCAGTGGTTAAAGAGGTCTTGCTACTCATGCAGAGGACCTGCCCTCACATGTCAGCTCACAACCCTCTATAACGCTAGTCCCAGGGGATGCAACACCCTCTTCTGGTCTCTGCAGGCACTAGGCAAACCATGCTGCGCATGCACATATGCAAGCAAAACACTTATACTTAAGAATAAAACTGTGAAAAAGGAGGAGGCACTGAAGAGATTGCTCAGCTGTTAAGAGCACTGGCTGCTCTTACAGAGGACCCACATGGTGGTTTACAACCATCTGTAACTCCAGTTCCAGGAGAGCATGCAGTGGAGCCTGGACTCTGCAGCCTTCTGTGCATCTCTACTACTTCTCTTAGAGAAAATGGAAAACTTGGCTGGAGGGAAATAATTGTACAATGCCATTACCAGAAAGCGTCCTTTTCATTAACACTGTGGCTTCTGGAGGGAGAGACACTGCAGGAGCTTAGAACAAGCTCTTTCCGTGTGTGAGGTTGGATCCAATACCCACAGCTAACTAACTTTCCAGTATGCACACTGCTCTCATGCATACCACTTGCTACCAGAACCAGATGTGTGGAAAAAAGAAAACAAACCCAGCTCCTTTCTATAGTTGTAAAGCAGTGTGGTCTTAGTGGGCTTGTATTTTAGTCTGTGTTAGTTCATATCTGATTATTAAAGAAACAGTAACTCAGTCAGGCGGTGGTGGCACACGCCTTTAATCCCAGCACTCGGAGGCAGAGGCAGGGGGATCTCTGTGAGTTCAGGGTCAGCCTGGTCTACAGAGCGAGTTCCAGGACAGCCAGGGCTACACAGAGAAA
>LOJH01002056.1:24504-35353 GCA_001685095.1 Ellobius talpinus
TCCTGGAACTAGCTCTTGTAGACCAGGCTGGCTTCGAACTCACAGAGATCCGCCCGCCTCTGCCTTCTGAGTGCTTGCTGGGATTAAAGGCGTGCACCACCACCGCCCAGCTGAGATACCTAAAATTTAAATAACAATTTTTTTGAGACAAAACAAAATCTTATTATATAGCTCTGGCCTCACTCAAACACACAGAGATCCAGCTGCCTCTGAGCCCCACCACTGGGATTAAAGGCATGCACCATGCCTAACAATAGATAATTTTCCTAAAGCCCCAGTGCTGGGATTAAAGGCTGGACACCATGCCTAACAATAGCTAATTTTCCTAAAGATCACCAGTATCACATCCTCAGAGAAATCACCTTTCCCTTCCCAACCTAACGTAGAACCCAGTCTTCCACAACATTTATTTCTTTTCAGCAGTCCCAATACTTTTTATTTGGGGAAAAAAATGAAATTTATGCCCTGGCAATGCTGAAGCATGCATGGGCAGCCTGTATGGCGATTCTGTTGAACCTGTCCATACTGGGCTTCATGGTCTAAGTTGATGACAGGTCTCTTCCTCAAGAGGGCACCAGAATTCATTACAGTTGGTTGCTGGGAATTGAACTCAGGACCTTTGGAAGAGCATGCAGTACTCTTAACCGCTGGACCATCTCTCCAGCCCAATATGTTTTTACTTACTATAGTTTATGTAGTTCCCTTTATGGTAAGAATATACTTCTTTCTGCTTACTTCTGATCCCTCTAAACCCATAATTACTACAGAGTACTTATTTTTATTTTATATTTTAATTTTTATACCTGTGATGTGTTTAAGATTGCCAAGTGCCCAGTTCAGTTTTTGTTGTTGTTGTTGTTGTTTTGTTTTTCAAACAGAGTGGTGGCGCATGTCTTTAATTCCAGCACTCAGGAGGCAGAGGCAAGAGGATCTCTGAGTTTGAGGCCAGCCTGGTCTACAGATGGAGTGACAGGACAGCCAGGGTGACATAGACTCTGCCTCAGAAGACCATAAATAAATAAATAATAAATTAGAAAAACAAACAAACAATAGAGAGCCCCTGACTCTATGTCTAGAGTGCTTGGATTATGAAAATTCAGATAGATTCCAAAATTTTGTTCTTATTCACCATAATGTTTTTGAGACAGAGTCTCACTATGTAGCTATATAGCCATGACTGGCCTGGAACTCTAGAAGAGAGCCACCAGCTTCTGCCTCCCGAGTGCTGGGATTAAAGGTGTGTACCACTTGGCTAGGTGGTATGCCTTTAATCCCAGCACACAGGAGGCAGAGGTAGGCAGATCTCTGTGAGTTCAAGGCTAACCTGGTCTATAAGAGTTAGCTCCAGGACAGCTAGGGCTCTTACACATAGAAACCCTGTCTCGAAAAACAAAACACATCAACAAAAAGGTGTGTACCATCATATCTGGTATGAAGTCAACTTTTAAACAGTTGTGGGGGTGGGGGTAGGCATTTCAGGGAGTCAAAGCCACCTCCTCCTCGAGACTTTTCTCAGAAATTAAGGTCCCCAGGGCTCTGATCCTACCCCTCAGATCTGATGTCCCTGGGTCTGTTCGAGGGATCACATCACGGGTTAGCCCCTCCTGGCACCCAGATGCCTCTGTTCCTGAAGACAGCTCCCTCTGGCGCTCGTGGCATCGGAGAAGAGCTTCTACAGTTTCATCCAACTGAAAGAAGAAAGCAACGAAGAGGTTATGAACGCTTCAGTGCCTTTCCCAAAAGGGCGGTTTTCGGGTACCCACCTGGGCCCAGTAGCGGTTGACGATGAGGAGCGTGGCGTCATCAGTGGCCTGCCTCTTTTCCAGTTTCTCAATCCTCTCCCGGAGCTCGTCCTCACAGGCTTGCCGCTGCTCCAGCCGTTCTGCCAGCTTCTTGTTCTTGAACTGCAGTACCTTGGAATCCATCTCCTCCTACCACGGAGGAAGAGGAGTGTCAGACAGGGTCTTGAACCATCAGAGACAAGGGAGGATAAGTAGATTGAAAGGGAGGTATACACGAAGGCTAGCTACCAGTGAAATTTATAAAGACTCGGGCACATACAGAAAAAAATACTTTGGTCATGAGTGCTTCTTGTTCTGTTTCTACCACTATTTTTTTCTAACTGAAGTTTTTGACAAATCGCAGGGGTGATGGGAACATATTTAAGCGTGAGTGGAAGGAGAGAACGACTCTACAAAGCTGTCCTCTGCTCACACGCGCGCCATGGCACGCCCACCTCCCACCCCCCGTTTTGTGTATATACACACACGTGCACACACAAGATTCTGAACGCTTTGGACTGACGCCAAACGTGACCTTAGCAAAAGCCCACCAACCGTGGAAGAGATGCCCCCAAGACGAATGGGCTCGATCAGAGTGGTCGTGGTCTTCTCCTCGCGGTTCAGCTTCTTCTCTGGGGGTCCCGAGCCCCCGTCGCCGGCGGCGCGCTTGTTGCTGAGGCCAGACATAGCGGCGGTNCGGGGCCGACAGGCGGGGGGAGGCAGCACTTCCGTCACCTGCAGAAAACAGAGCGCAGAGCTATGGAGGCGCCTGGAGGCCCGGAGCCCCGAGCGTTCCGCTGGACACACCTGCCGAACCCCGCCCCCGCTGGCCCAGTGTCCGCACCCACGGTAGGGTCAGCCGAGCGCCACCATCTTGGACTTCACCGGACGTCACCGGCCGCCAGACGCACAGCGCAGGCGTCAGAGAAGCTCCGGATGTGGCGAAACTTATTTCCTGTTTCTATTGGAGGCTCCTGGTTCCGCCTCTTGAGTCTTTTAGGTTTTTTTCGCGATTGATTGTATATCTCTCAATGATTGGCCAGTAGACTGTTCCCATAGTTGCTGACACCGCAGTGCACTTTGCAGCCCAGGAGATGGAGAGGTGGACCTGCAATTGGAGCTTTTACTGCCATCCAGGAGCCCGGGTTCACGACCGCCTGTAACTCCAGATCCAGGTGATCCGTCGCCCTCTTCTGGCCTCCGTGGACATCCGCGAACGTCCTGCGCACGCGCACCCGCACAGGAACACACGCACGCGAACACGCGCGCGCGCGCACACACACACACAAATTTCTTTTTAATTCAATATTTAAAAACAGCGATCCCCATGAGCAACTTTGAAGAGGCACGTGCAACTTGTTACGCATGCGCTCTATCTTCCCAATGATTGGCGTGTGCTTGTACTTTCTACTTTCCTTAACAACGGTCACCGGGGAGACTAGATTGGGAAGACGCCCACTGCGGATTGGCTGCCTCTGTCTTCATCGCCGGTAGAGAACCACTAGAAGGGACAGGTCTGGGCATTGCAGTGGTAGAGCTGACTGTCCCAGAGCCCGGACGGGAGAGCACTTGACAAGTGGCTCAGAAGGACAAAGAGATAATCAGCCCCCAATCCAGCCAGATCCTGGGAGTTAAGGTGCAGCCGGAATCTGAACAGCTCCCCAAAATGCAGCAGGAACTGGAGAGGTGTCCCAGCTCGGTGGGTGAACTGGCCATGAGGACTGAAACAGACGTAATGACTGAGTCTGCCGCAGCGGCCACCACCTCTGTGAAAGTGGCTGAAGATCCTGGAGCCAACTTGTTCCCGGTGAGGGCCGGACAGAGTTGTCCACTAGTGAATATTTATAAAAGAGTTCCCGGTAAGGCGCCGCCAGTCATTACATTTACTAACGTTCGAGACTTTTCTGGAGTTGCCTTGTTAATAGGCTACTAAATAGTATTTAGAGCCCTCCAAAACCCAGCCTCGCCCCCTTTACTATACATAAAATTATAGCGTCCTCAGACCTGCTAGGCATTCACGACGGACCAGGGATGAGGAGCCACATACTGTAATAGCTCTTCTTCCCGTTATCTGTTTTCTCTCCACAGCCACCACTACCCCAGCCCCGGATCTGTATATGGTGAGTGTGGAGAGCCCTGGGGGAAAAATTACAGTTCTCATTTGTATTATTCCTTTAAGGTCTCCCCAACAGTCTTGTCCAGCAGCCAGGGCACCCTGATTTTACAGATGAAGAGACTGAGCTGAGCGATGCTCAAGGTGACCAAGTCACCGGTGTTCCGGGCTCCTCAGTCCAAAGTGGCGGTGTGAGAAGACAGACAGGGTGGAGCATGCAAACATGATAGAGCGCTGTGCAGATTGATGCCAGGACCCTGGGGGATTTCACCATGGTCACACTCAGCAAGACAAGAACTCACGTTTTCTTTTTTCTTTTCTTTTCTTTCTTTCTCTTTCTTTCTTTCTTTCTTTCTCTTTCTTTCTCTTCCTTCCTTCCTTCCTTTTTTTTTTTGAGACAGCTGCTCTGTAGCTTTGGACCTTGATCTGGACCTTGCTCTGTAGACCAGGCTGATCTCAGACTTAGAGATCCACCTGTCTCTCTGCCTTCTGAGTGCTGGAATTAAAGGCATGTGCCCCCGCCGTCCAGCAAACTCAAGTTTTTTGATTAGATTTATAAATAAAAGGTCTCCTGAGGGTTCATCTAGAGTCTAGATCCTAGACCATGATAGTCCTCATTTACAGTGGAAGTGAGGCCCACAAAAATGCCTTGCCAAAGGGTACTTAGCTCTTTAAGTTAGTTAAGCCCCAAGTCCTGATTCCCAGTCCGATGCCCCATCAGGAAGTTACACGAGCCATCAATGATTTGTCTCATCTTTTCCTGACAGGAAATACCTGGACCTCCATTCTATGCACAGACTGGAGAAGGCAGCCACTGTGGAAGAGATGAGAGAGTATGGGTTTGTGTTGGGAGAGACAGGACCCTTGGGAGGGAAGTCACAGAGTGAGTGTCAGGTGACAGAGACGGAGAGGAGGCTGTGTTTAGGGCTGCAGAGGCAGCTCAGTGGTTAAGAGCAGTGGCTGTTCTCGTAAAGGACCCAGGTTTGGTTCCCAGCACCCACATGGTCTGTAATTCCAGTTCCCAAGGATCGAACATCCTCTGCTGGCCTCCCTGGCACCAAACATGTGGTACACAATACACACATGCAGACAAAATACCCATCCCCATATAATAGAAACAAACCGTAAGAGGAGGGTGGGGAGAGCTCACAGCCTTACTCATTCCTTCCTCTCCACCCCAAGGGTGCTAGCTGAACTCCTGGAGCTTGGCTATCCTGAACAGAGCCTACGGGATGCTATTATCTTGGACCTCTTTTCCTATGTACTCATCTTCTGCCGCCAGCAGGGCTTTTCACTAGAGCAGACATCAGCAGCTTGTGCCTTGCTCCAAGATCTTCACAAGGCCTGTGTTGGTGAGAGGGAGGCAGCCACCAGAAGCTTTGAGCCCCAGGAGAGGAGGCTGGGCTAGCACAAGTGACTGTGGGAAGCAGAAGCAGGGAGACTGCAATTTGGGATTTTTGTCTCACCATAACTAGTATCATGGCACCACATTTTCATCACCTTTGAGATCTGTCTCCTTATCAGTAGATGAAACACGTGGTACTGATGATATGGGTCTGTTCTAAGAAAGAGATAAATAGGGGGCTGGGGATGTAGCCCAGTTAGGAGAACCCTTATCTCGCATACGCAAAACCCTGGGTCCAATTCCAGCACTGTTGAAGTCCGGATTACACACCTCTCATCCCAGCACTTGGGAAGTAGAGGCAGGAGAATCAGAAGTTCAAGGTCATCCTCAGTTCAAGGCTGTCCTGGGCAACAGGAAACCCTATCTCAAGAACAGAGTAGCCTTCCTGCTGGTGGTATGGTGGACCCAAGCCTGAAACCCCTGTGCTCAGAGGCTGAGGCAGGAGCAATGTCATTAGTTTGAGGCTGGCATGAGTTACCCAGTGCATTTCAGTCTAATCTAAATGAATGAAATGCTGTCCCAGAAACAAAACTAAACCTCCAGAGGGAGGGAAGGACCTTTTCTGTCTTGTTCAGTGCCTAGGGAAGTATACAGTGAGAACAAGCCAGGTGGGAAGGGCCTGACTGCCGCTCCTGGTTTCCTTCCAGCCACCCCTCTGGGCAATGTGGAGGAATGTTACCGCTACTTTACCAGCATTCTCTTTTGCCATGGAGTCAGGGTAAGATCTAGCCCAAATTCCTGTTCTCTCCCACCACCGTCCTCCTCTTCCTCTGAACCTCCCCCCAGGTCTGTCCTGATTCTAGATAGCTGTGCTTCTGGAGGCTGTCAGGGTGCTAACTCCTAATTGCCATCACAGCGGCCCCCATTCAGCATCGACCTCTTTAAGGAGGAACAGCTGCTGGCACTGGCAGACTATGTGGTCAACACCTACTTCCGCCACTTCAAGCTCTACAAATACATCTTCACACCCCAGGTACTGTGTATGGGCAGTGAGGCCACCTGTCTCCACCTTTCTCTTATGGTGGGTGCTGTCTTCTCAGCCTCCTTCCTGTGTCTCCCCAGGTTCGGCTGGACCTATCTTTGACTTACATGGGGCTACAGCTACCTAAGCCAGAGGGTAAGATGGGCACAGATGAGCCAGGCTGGGACTAGGCCAGGGCTGGGACTAAGGCCTCTTCCCACTTCTGGCTTGCAGAGAAAGAGGGCGAGGAGGAAGTGGAACAAGCAGCTACTCCACAGGAGCAAGAACCAGAGACTGAGATCCAGCCAGAGCAACAGCCAAGTGAGCACTGTCAGAGGTTGAAGTGCCCTGGGAGCCCCGGGACTCCGTCAAGATTGAATGAAGGGTTTGGGTCTATTTGAGTCTTCAAGTCTCCTCTTCCCCCTGCTGATTTGTTTTGTTTTGTAATACTGGGGAACAAAATGAGCGACATTTGCATATGCGTTTCACCACTAACTGTATCCTCAGCCCACGCCCCACCCCTTTTTTGAGTCCTGCCTGTTCTGGAACTTATGTAGACCATGCTGGCCTCAAACTCCTAGAGAGCCTCCTGCCTCTCAACTGCTGAGCCATCTCTCTAGTCCCTTGTTTTATTGGAGACAGAATGACAGCGCCTGTGGAACCTAGAGAATTTGGGAGTCAGTTCTTCCACCTTCATGTGGGTTCTGAGGCTCAAACCCAGCTTGGCAGGCTTGCACAGCAAGCTCTTTTACCCATTGAACCATCCACCAACGCTTGTTTTTTTATTTGTTTTTTGCTGTGTAGCCCAGGCTGGCTTTGAACTAATGATCCCTCTGTCCATCCTGAGTGATGGGGTTGTAGAGGGCTCCACCACATCAAGCCCAGGACTTAGTTTTAGTTCTAGTGTCCCCTAAAATTTCTTGAGATTTATTTTTATTTTGTTTGGAGTTTTGCTTACATGTTTATCTGTGCACCACATGTGTGCAGTACCCACAGAGGTCAGAAGAGGTCTGAATGCCCTGGTTGTGAGCACCATGTGGGTGCTGAGAACTGAACCCAGATTCTGTGGAAGAGCAGTTAGTCCCTTTAACCATTGAGCCATTTCTCCAGCCCCATGTCCCCTCTCTAAATAATTCCTTATGCAAAAGTCCAGACAACAGTGTAACTACTGGGGTGTTGCTATGCATAGGAAAGGTGGCCCCTGAAAGTGAGCGATGAGGGAGTGGTTGACAAAGGCAAGTATATATCTGGTAATTCTAGGTCCCAGGAGGCCCCGTTTTAAACACGCCGCTGTGCCTATTAAATCTATAGTCACGGAATTGCTACCATCCATGTTTTTCATGAAGAAGCTGATGGATGGGCTGCCTGACGTCAGATGCAAGTAGTCAGGATCTGAATCCAGAAAGTGTAGTTTGGCCACTCTGCCCAGCCGTCTGTCTCAGAGCAGCGGCTGACAGTTTAAGTTACAGCACCACTCTGCACAGCTCATCCCAGATTCCCACCTCTCCTGTCCTTCCTCTCTCCCCGTAGGCGAGGTGTGTATCCTTCAAACCTACATCAAGACGCAGCTGAGCAAGGAGCTGAGGCAGCTGCAGCAGCTGGTGGAGGAGCAGCTCAAGGAGAGCGAGGAAAGGCTGAGCAGCAAACTGGCTGCCCTGGAGCGGCCCTATCAGCCACCTCCCAGCAAAGGCAAGACCAAGACCAAGTGATCCCCAGCATCTTCTCCAATAAAGACCTGGGCCAGAGCATCCCATCCCCCACCTTCGTGAGCACCTTCTGTGTTCCCCGATGCAACCAGACAGCGGACACGGGCACCAGCTCTCCCAGGCTTGTAGCAGTTTTATTTCAGATGCAGCACAGACAGCGATGACCAGGCCTGGCACAAAACTGGAAGAAGTTCCCTTCCATCTCAGTCAGTCCTGATCTCCAAGTCCAGGATGAGTGGTATAGTGGGAGCAGTCCAGTGATCGCAATGGTAGTGGGAGCAGCCCAGTGATAGCAGTGGTAGGCTTGGCAAGGCAGAAGGCAGGGCTAAGGTATGAGTCCCAACAGGCTGGAATGATTAAAAAAAAAAGTCTCCTCCTGGAGAGTCCTGCTTTCTGGCTTGCCAGGGATGAGGTTCTAGCCCAGCACCAGCGCAGCCTCATCCTCTGTGATAGTGTTGGAGTCCCCTTCTTCTTCAGTGGCCACAGCGGGGAACAGCCTAGGAGGCTGGTGCTGGAAGAGGGCTGCCCGGTTCTGCTGCTCTCCCTTCTTCACCCAGTGCCCATAGAGCCGGAAAGCACAGTTGTCAATGAGGCGCCGCACTGGCCTCAGTGCATAGGGGTCTCTCAACAGTGCATTCTTGGTTAGTGGCCGTAAACGGTGAGTGCTCAGTGCCACTCGTCCAGCAGCCAGGATTGTCCACACTGCTACCTGGGAAAAGGGACAGTATTCACCCCAATAGAGCATCTGGCACAGGGTGAAGGGCAAGGCCCAGGTGCAGACCCCACCACTCCTTGGCTTACCCGGAACTTCTGGCGAGGTGTGAGGTTCCGGGGTTGGCTGCCTTCGCAGCGCTCAAAGAAGGGGTGCTGCAGGGCTTGCTCAGCTGTCAGGCGCTCCTCAGGATTCACCTGTAGCAGCTTTGAGATCTAGAGAGAGCTTACAGCTTGAGAATCAGCTCCTGGGCCTTCCCTAGGGGCTCTCTCTCATGGGTGCTACTCACCAGGTCCTTGACTGTGTTGGAGCGGTCATCCCACTCGGGTGAACTAAACTGGTATTGCCCTTCCATGATCATACGCAGCATCAGGATTTGGCGCCGGTGCCAGAATGGTGGTGAGCCAGCCAGAAGTGTGAACAAGATCACCCCACAGGCCCAGCTGAGAATGAGACCATGGTTAGACTGGCCTAGGTAACAAGCAAGAATGACACACAGAAGGGGAGGGGAGGACAGAACTCACAGGTCGACTTCTTTGCCATAGCCTGGGTGGGTTTCATCCATGGAGCATTTAAGGATCTCTGGTGCTAGATACCCGGGAGTCCCACACAGCTCTGGGGACAGAGGGAGAGAATGCCGCTAGACCCCTCTGGAGCCCTGCACACCCGGGAGTCCCTCACAGCTCTGGGGAGAGAGGGAGAGAATGCCGCTAGACCCCTCTGGAGCCCTGCACACCCGGGAGTCCCTCACAGCTCTGGGGAGAGAGGGAGAGAATGCCCAGTTTGGGAATGACTCTGAGGTCTTACTCAACCACATCATTTACCTCCTGAAGCCAAGCCAAATTACTCATTCATTAGGACAACTTGTGCCACGTTATTAGATACATAATACACGTGAAAAGTAAAATTCAAAGTTTTGCTGCATTACTTTCGGCCAAACCTCCCTTTCCCAGGGTGCATTCTGGTGAGTAGTACCACCATTCAGCCAAAGGAGAACAAATAGAAATTTGGGGTTCTTTTTGGGTCTCTTCAATTTGAAAAGATTTTTTTTCTTCTAGTGCCTGGATTTTCACACATACTAATCAAGTATTCTACCACTGAGCTCCGTCCCCGGCCTGGAATTTTTCTTTCCTTCAGACAGGATCTCACTATGTAGCCTTGACTGGCTGGGAACTAAGTCAGACTCAAACCTGCCTGCCTTTGCTCCCTGAGTGCTCGCGTTGAAGGAGTGTACGTACCACCATGTCCAGCACAATCAGGAATTTCTTAAAGCATATACCAGGATGGTCCCTGTTTAAAGTCTATCCTTCAGCTGTGTATGGTCCACATGTGCTATGCTGGTCTTCAGAGCTAGTTCCAGGACAGACAGGGCTACACAGAGAGTCCCTGTCTCAAAACAAAAACCCTTGATTTTCTATCATGGCATGAGAATTGAGGCTCAGTTCCTCCATCACCTTGACACAAATCTGTATTTTTAGTTTCTTTTTACCACTCAAGGGTACCAATTCTTTGATTTCAGAAATTCCAAACTATTCCATGTTGTACTTCCAAGAAAACTTATTAAGCCTAAATTTAAAAAACTGGGAATGCAAGTATTTGACTATCTAGCTTCTACTAAGAGAGCTCTATTAGATGGTCACGAGGTGGCTGTTCCTTTCCCAAGCTCACTATCTTCCAGGAGGCAAGGAAGAATAACAGTGTAAGTCATGTGATCAGGAAAATACAAAAAGCAGGGGAGCCTCCCTGAGTGGAGGCTGAAAGTGAGATCTGCATCGCTCAGGCCAAGAAAGAGGGTGAAGCAGGCAGGGCAAAGGGTTCCAAAGATGCGTATGTGGAAGCCCAAAGGGAAATGGAGCACAGCACCTCAAGGTCAAGTCAGGCTGCCCAGGTGCAAAATCGGGGAGCAGCATGGGCAAGGCATCCCATGTCTTCATGCCTAGTTCTAAGGGACACCTCCACTACTTATCTCTGGTTCCTGCTGAGACTTATGGAAATAAACCACAGCATAAAGGTTTGTATGGTAAATGCCCATTTTTTGGTTTGTTTAAAGATTTATTTATTTACTACATATACAGTGTTCTGCATGCACGGCTACATGCCAGAAGAAGGCACCAGAGGTCATTACAGATGGTTGTGAGCCACCATGTGGTTGCTGGGAATTGAACTCAGGA
>LOJH01002057.1:0-26258 GCA_001685095.1 Ellobius talpinus
GGCTGTGGGGTACTGGACGGGACAGAAACCCCAACAAGCCGGTCCCTCATGCTACACATGACCATATTTAAAATGTTTTAAAGATGGCATTGGATCCTCTGGAACTGGAGTTACAATTAGTCACAATTAGTCTGTTGTGAGTTGCCATGCAGGTACTAGGAATCCAGCCAGGGTCTTTGGAAGAATTAGTGCTTTTAACTTTGATCCATCCCTCCATCCCACTGATGACATTTAATGTTAAACATGGATTAGAAAATTCTACCAGTGGAATTGTGACAAACACGTAGATGTTACTAGAAACAACTATACAATGGAAATCACAGACTTTGGTTCATGACACAATTATGGGTAATCTTGTCTTGGATTTATCTTCTTATATTAATAATTTTATTTAAGCATTATATTATTTCAAGTAATTACAGCCTACAAATGACACTGCACACCTCCAGTGACATATACACTGAACATTTTCTCCTCAAAAACTCCAGTATTTAGCTGCAGAAGAAATGAGGTCCAAAAGACTGGGCGGCATGGTGAGGTGCACTCATGTGGTGGTTTGAACAAGAATGGCCCCCATAGACTCATATATTTGAATGCTAAGTCATCATCAAGTGGCACTATTTGAGAAGGATTAGAAAGACAAGGAGGTGTGGGCTTGGAGTAAATGCATTGTTGGAGGTTTCCATGGCCCATACCAGGCCAGCATCTATCTCTCAGCCTATGGAGCATGATAGCTAGCTCTTAGCTACTGCTCCAGCACCGTGTGCACTGCCAAGCTCACCACCGTGGGGATAATGGACTAAACCTCTGGAGCTGGAAGCAAGCTTCCAATTGAACACTTTCTTTTCTGAGTTGCTTTGGTCATGGTGTCTCTTCACAGCAACAGAACTAAGACAACTCATGGAATATCAAAGCAGGGTTTGAATTCCTTCTCCACTGAGATTCTTAGTTGTCATCTCTCACCCTTGGCAATGATCCCCCTTCCGTACCAATCCCATATTCTGATGACTCTTACAGTAGGTTGAATCATGGGCAACCAAATATATGTGATCCTGATCCTGGGACTCCATTATCTCACTTGAGAAAATACATCTCAGCAGATGTAGCTAAATAGGGATGCTGAGCTCTGGATAGTATTCTGGGTTAACAGGGGGGCCTGGAAGTGTTATCTAAGTGTGCTTATAATTACAGATAGTGGAGCTTTTGACATAACATGTACTACTGGAAGCAAGGAAGAGAGGGAGCCAAAGACTACAGGGTAGAGACCCCCAGCCAAGTATTGCTAAGGAATGGTGAAGTATCTGAAGTTGAAAGAGTCAGGAAATAGATTCTATTTGGCGCCTCTTGAAAGAGAGTAGCTGTGCTGACCATGTGATTTCTAACATGTATTCAGTCTCTGAAACAGTGAGACAGAGTGTGTTTCTGTGGTTATAAATTGCCCAGCTAGTGCTAACTTGTTGTGACTGTTCCCAGAAGCAATTCCAATTCTCAAATGTAGTTCCCTGACCCTGATTTCTCTTGTGACCAACCAAAACTCAAAGTTCTATTGTTGGTCACTCTGACTTCACTTTCCAAATCCCCACTATCTCTCTTACCTCTGTCCTTCAACATGCTTCCTAGTTCACCAATTCCCTTCACTCTGGGTTTATCTTTTCCCTCCTCTCCCCAGTATTAGAATAGTTACAAATTATGGTATGCAATTGGCCCCTATAATCTCATAGGTAGTGGCACTCTTAGGAGGTATGGCTTCCTTGGAGTGGGCATGGCCTTGCTGGAGGAAGTGCATTGCCATGGGGGGGGTTGAGGTTCCCTATGCTCAGAATACCACCCAGAATCTCAGTCAACTTCCTGTTGCCTACAAGATATAGGTCTCAGTTGTTCCTCCAGCACCATGTCTGCCTGCAGGCCACCATTCTCCCCACCATGATGACAATGAACTGAACCTCTGAAACTGTGAGTTAGCACCAATTAAATGTTCTCCTTTATAAGAGTTGCTGTGGTCATGGTGTCTCTTCACATTAGCATTAGAAACACAAACTAAGATACAAATCACGGTTGAGTTGACATGTTTCGGATCCTCAGCTGTTTTCCTTTGCAAGGACTGTCAGTCTAGGCTGGATTTTTCTCACCCATGTCTCCTTGTAGCTGTCTGCAGAGTCTCCGATTTCCATTGTTTAATTTTATCTTTATTCTCCTAACACTTTACCTTTATAAAATGGCAAAGTTAATCCACAGCTATGTGCTTGGAAATTCTTGGAGGGTCAAGTGCAATATTAGAGGGTTCTAGGACAGCAACAGAACACAAAAGCCCTGGAGGTGTGGCTGTCGGGGTCCAGTCAGCTCCCCTGGTTATTAGCTATGCTACTCGGAGCAAGCTACTTGTCTATGCCTCGATACTATTTCTGCAATTTGAGGATAATGGTAGCAGCTGCTGTATGAAGGGGCATCAGGATAAATGAACGGCATTCAGGTTAAAGTCTTAGAAATTCAAAAATAAGCAGGAAGCAAACAGCCTCTCAATCGTAAATACTATGATGGTGGAAGAGATGTTCTTAGTATTTGGAAATGACCTTCAGGATCTAGCTACTTGACTGGTCTTTTGGCTGTCATATAACCATCTCTTAGGCCAATCTGTCTTTGTTTGTTAGGATGTTCCATACTTAGAGAACAACAGAACTATGTAAAGCTACCAATACTCACTATGAAGAACTGCCTCTCAGAAGGCTGGAAGCTAACAAGGCCCAAGATCTGCCTCTAGCAAGCTTGAGGGCCAGTGTGAAGATAAGCAACCAATGCCCCATTTCAAAGGCAGCCAGGCAAAAGGAGCTCTCTGCTACTGGAGGGGGTGATAATACTTTTTTCTTTAATGCATCTCTAACCTTGGAAGAGGCCTGTGTACATCAGGAGGACATTTTTAACTTTCCCAGCCTAGCAAATGAAATTGAATCTGTTGGCAGAGGCTACTTGTTTGTTTCCTGGCTGCCCAGATGCCCAAAATAATCACTCAGAAACTACATTATTTGCAATACCGTTTGACCAATAGCTTAAGTGTATTGCTAGCTAGCTCTTATATCCTAAACTAACACATCTCCATTAATCTGTGCATCACCACGAGGTTATGGCCTACCAGCAAAGTTTAGGTAGACTCCAGCAGAGGCGTCTGTCTCATGGCAACTCCCTGACTCTGCTTACTCTTTCTCTACATCTCTGTTCAGATTTCCTGCCTGGCTTTACTCTGATAAGCCAACTGGCCAAAAGCAGCTTTATTCATTAACCAATAAAAGCAGCAAGTGTACAGAAGGACATCCCACACCATGAATCTTATTGAAAACACCTTCACAGAAACAGCATAAATAGGCACCCCATAGCCCATCAAATTTATCCCATTCTATCGGCAGCATTTCAATAAAGTCTTGGAAGTTTCCTGAACAGGGCCAACTTTGTCTCATATTCCTGTCATGGCTCACATTTTTGCCATTGATTTTAGGTTTTCAAACAGAGATATCTTTTATTTATTCTTTGACAATTCCATAAATGTAAATTTATCTTGATCATAGCCAGCCCCAATTACACCTTGTCACTTCCTCCAGGACACCCCAACAAATCTCCCTACCACTGATGTCCTCTCCACTTTGGGGTTCAGATGTCTCTTGCTTCTTTATGTAGCAATTTAGCTATATCTTCTCATCCATAATCAGGTTAGACTATTCTACTTCTGCTATCTGCTTACAATCCATTCATAGACATAGTCATGCCGTGCTGAAACTAGGTATGTATCCATCAGCTCAAACTCAGACTCCACATAAAACCTCAAATCTTGTTTTTTTCATACATTTTCCCATGCCTGGCCTAACACCTGGACCATCATAGGTGCTCAGTAAATATTTATTGAATAATCCTTGCAGTTTTAGGGAAACAGAGGAGGCAAGAACTTCTAGTGAGAACTGGGGTTCTATTCACAAGCAGTTCTGCCATTCCCTAAATGTAGACTTTCCAGAAGGCACTATGCCTCCCATTCATTCCCTGCAGAGGGAATGTGAGGACAACCAGCAGGAGGGCCCTGGCTGTGTTGAATCACTGTGGTTGGTGCCTAAGAAGAGAGGCAATCTTTGAGGAACCCATGTGGTAACCTTTATTTAATTGGCAAGATGGAAATCAATCAATGGCACATATGGCACTAACAATTTTAGATTTTGGATGAGTTTGCAATGATATCTGCTGATCAAAATAAAAAATAAAGGTTCAACTAATCTTGAAACCGTGTGTGTGTGTGTGTGTGTGTGTGTGTGTGTGTGTGTTAGTAACCATTCTACTGCTGTGATTAAAAAAAAACTATGGACAGCTGGGCAATGGTACCCACATACAAAATCAGGAAGCTGAGAAATTTTTCTTTGCATTGGAACAAAATAAATGTCTTAGTAATTAACTGCTTCATTTGAGTACTGGTGCAGAAAAATATTAATTTAGGTATTTTGAACAGCAAAGAATTCATTCCAAGGTATAGAGGGCTTAGGCAAATGTTGGGAAGACTAGAAATATGAATGTCTGAGCCAGCAGGAGGGTATGAAAAAAGCAACCTAATGACCAGAAGCCATGATAGTATCACAAATGCTTCAGTTTTCACCACACACTCCTGATACCAGAAGCTGGTCATGCAATATAAGAAGGTATCCCTGGTCATTCATATCTCTATGACTTCATGCAATAGTAGCAGTGTAGCCTACTGAAGAGCTTGTATGATGCCACATTGTACATCCAACCTATGACCTTTGTGTATTCTCTAATACAAATAAAAGTCTTAATTTACTTCTGATACAAAGTGAGAAAAGTAACTTCAATATTTTATACCTTCATTGGTGTTCTTCTGTATCATTTTTACTTTTTTCTATACTGCAGAAATTTAGTTTTCTTCTGCAATTATTCTTAGAACCTGGATTAGTTTACCAAGGCTGCCACAACAAGGTACCACAATCTGAGTGGCTTCAACGTAAGACCTTGAGCATCTTATTTTTCTAGAGGCTACAAATTGGAGATCAAGAGGTCAGTGGGATTAGTTCCTTCATGGACTGTGGGGAAGGCTCTATTCCAGGCCTCTCACTTAGCTTTTGAGTATTCTATGGCTCGTGGAAACATTAGTCTGTTGTGTTTCTGCCTGTCTTCATGGTATTTTTCCCATGTGTGTTTGTTGCTGAATTTTCTTTTCTTCTGCTTCTTCTTCGTCCTCCTCCTTTTCTATGAAGCACCAGCTATATTGGATTAATTTGTCTGACTACATAGAAACTAATTTTTAATTATTTACATAGTGGCCCTCTTTCCACATTAGATCATCTTCTATGTTGCTGGGGTTATGAATTCAATGTATGAATTTTGTGGATGATGCAATTTATCCACGGTAAAATCTTACACAAACCTTTCTGTCAATAGATGATCTACTGGTTTATAATAAACTTGTTTATTTAGAATGTGATTTAGAATGCCTTGCTTAAAGACATTCTTAATCTTATCAGGATCTTTGCATTAAAAAAAGTCCCACCAAGATATCCTTCATACTTCTTATCTATTACCACGAAACTGCAATCCCACAAGGAAACTGTAGCCGGACATTTTTCTCCTGCCCACCAGTTCCTAAGTAACCACTCTGAGGCTTAGTATTAATTAGAAACTGCTTGATCTATGGCTCAGGCTTCTTACTGGCTAGTTCTACATATAAATTAACCCATTTCTAATGATCTGTGTATTGCCATGTGGCCCATGGCTTATTGGTAATGCTCTGGCATCTACTCCTCTGGTGGCTGCTGGCGTCTCTCCTGATTCCATTTTCTTTCTCTTTGTCTCTCTACTTGGATTCCCCCATATCTGTATTCTGCCCTGCTATAGACCAAAGCAGGTTCTTTATTAACCAATGGTAATAAAATATATTCACAGCATACAGAATGTATCCCACATCATCTCCTCTTTTCTGTCTAATTAAAAAGGAAGGTTTTATTTTTAACATCGTAAAATTACACAAAATAGAAGAGTTATCAAGCAATAATTATAGTTATAATATTTATTCTATTTGTATTTGGCAAAATAAAAAGGAAATATTCTATCATCTATCCTATTTTTGTGAGTCTAAAATTTTATATCTAATTTATCTTTTATCATAATTAAGGAAAGCTATAATTACAAATATCTAGTCTTCAAAGCCATCAAAGACCCCAGAAGGATAATTATGTAAATACAGAGGAAGTGTATTGTAAATAACTTCCAAAACTTTAAAAATGACAGAAACATCTGGCTGCTTGGACAGTTACCCAAAGTTCTTCTTTAATGTTGGGACATCCATCTTTAGCCTATAGGCCTAGAGTATCTGGAAGACTTCTCAGTGAAGCAGGAAATTTGAAACCATCCCTCCTATATTGGCAGGTTGTCAGTCAAAATCTCTGTGTCCTGTAGATTGTCTGGCAGACTCTTCCATGAAGCAGGAATTCTGAAGGACTGTCCAATCTTGTTTTGGCAAGTTCATCAGTTACTTTCCTGTGGATCCTGTATGCATATAGTCAAGCACTACAGGCAAAAGCAGTTTCTTACCAAAATGACTAATCTTACCACATTTGAAAGCCAGTTAACTACATAAGGAGTTTCTTTGATACTCATTATCCTTTTGAAGTAAATTGGCACTGCCAGGAGCAGACATGCCTCACTGTTGAGAAAATTCTAAATTCTTCAATCAATTTAAATGCCATCTGTAAAGTGTTTAAAGATTATCTATTCATCTGAAATATATCTCTGTATATCTAGAAAACCTAAGTAACATGACTGTAAGTCTGACTATTATAGATTACTATTAATTTTTATTTCTTAACTACACATTTTAAAATGAGCTGCACAAACATAATACTTTAAACAAGAATAGAAACATGAATATAATATAACAAAATTGATCTTAAATTTGTATCAGTAAACCAAATCCATACCAGTGTACTTTGGATTAAGAGTTGCTTTTGGATTAAAATAGATTTAATAATCTACCTTTTTATCATTTCTATGTCATAGCCCTTTGTCTTCTTTAGAAAGATATTGACTATGACCAATAACAATTTGTCACCAAACCCCTTTAAATGAAAACAAAATTTATAAATAATATTTTAGGAATTTGGGCATAGTTTTCTATACTACTTCCTGCTGATTGTGGGTACTAGTAATCTACAAGGATTCTGAGAAAGTTTAGAATGATGGTTAAATCTTGGCTGTAGTAGTCTGTGAGTCCACATAGTCTCAGCCAGTTGCCTTGAAACTGTTCTGTATGTTGGATCATCTGGACCATTGCTCCCATGGAGATGTCTCAGGGGATCTTACTTGATCAAACTACATTACCCTGGAAGGAATTCACAGCTTCTCATCTTCTGTGGAAACAAAAACAGAACCTCTTTTCCAAATCAGAATTTCCTTGGACCCAAAATTTGAAGTCAAGCCTTTATGTGGTTTTAGCTTAGCAGGCTCCACAATCAGATCTCTGCAATTAGTTCATTAACACTCAAAAATTCAAAGAAAACACAATAGTGTACATAATCAATTCTCTCTGTGTATTTTCCATCTTTATGTGACTTTTTATATTACTTTTATTGTCTCTTTAAAAACTTAGTTTTATTTTTTAAAACTATTTTTTCTTTCTATAACTGCCTATATCCATTTTCTTTCTTTTTTTCTCTCTTTTTCTTTTGTTTTTTTTGGGGGGGAACAGGGTTACTTTTTTTAAACACACTGTGACCCGTTTAGAGGTTTTTGTTTGTTTGTTTTTGTCTGAATCTGTCTCTATTGGGTATCTATAATCATTTTTCTGACCTGGAGAGGGTTAAAATGCGAAGCAGGCCTGGACCAAATTCAAGACTTTCGCTGTTGACTCCACCAGGTTCGGCTTTTCACCTCTAGCTCTGGGAAGCACGGTCACTTCCCCCACTCTGCGGATGTAGCAGGACCATGCCACCATCAAGCACCTTGTAGCACACTGTCCACATACCCCATTCAAGTGCTCCATAGCAGGATCTCTCAAAAGAGCCCTCCACGCTGCCAGCATGAACCAGGAAGCTGTCTCCTAAAGGACAGCCCATCTGCTCATTGCCAGCAAGCAGAGTCTATCTGAAAAAATACCGCTACCAAGAAGCTGCAGTTGTCTCATGTGTTTGAGAGTCTAGAAGCCCTCTGTTTTTTTTAAGGGTTTTTAGGCTTTATGTGGATGTATGTGTCCTCCTTTGGCACCATTTGTAGCTGAACATTTCTCTCCCGCCCACCAATTCTCAAATAAACACTTTGAGGCTTAATATTAATTACAAGCTATTTGGCTGATGGCTCAGGCTTCTTACTGGCTAGCTCTACATATAAATTAATCCATTTCTAATTATCTTTCTATTGCCACGTAGCCCGTGGCTTACCGGTAAAGCTCTGGCATCTTACTCCTCTGGCAGCTGCTGGTGTCTCCCATGACTCCACCTTCTTTCTCCCTGTCTCTCTGCTTGAATTTCTCACCTAGATATATTTTGCCCTGCCATAGACCAAAGCAGCTTTTTTATTACTAATGGTAATAAAACCTGTTCACAGCATACAAAAGGCATCCTACATCAGGAAACTTTAGTAAGAGGCAGTGGCTAATTAGATGCCGTTCATGTTCAACTAACAGGACCTCATTTCATGGAACAGCATTTAGAGTTGTGCTGGAGTCTTTAGATAAATAGCAGGCAGATCACACTTCTCACTGTCTCTTGGAGAGAGTTTCTCCCCATCAGATCGCCCATGTAGCCTTGGTGACATGAGCACCTCATGTTGATATCATGCACACTGGGCCATCCTTACAGAGGTAGGATGTGTGTTCATTTCCCAAAGGGCTCCTCCTCCCTCCCAATCCTGTGCCTCATTGCTCAGGCCTGGACCACACTTGTCCCTGAGGAAGTCACTAAGTCACTTCAGTTGTCTGATTGGCAGTACTCTAGAACCAAAGTGTACAACAGGGAATCATTTTACGCACAGGAAATCCAACCTTTTTTTTTCTTACTTTTTTTTTCTTACAGGGACATAATAGATCCCAAGAAGACAAAACAAACAGCTCACCATATGTCGTCTATAGCTGCTGCTTACACTTTTTATATTTTGATTGACACATTCAATAAATGAAAATATGTGCATCTGTACAAGTACAGTGGAGTATCATCATATCTTCAGAAACCGTGGTGGCTGCTTAGAAAATTCAGTTGGTATCATTTTTCAGCTGTTAGTTGGGAGTTTTTAGAACATACATCTCCATGAAGAAGTGTTAGATGCTTTTTATCTGGAAGGGATAATGTGTAAATTATCCTACACATTACATACAAAATTATAATATTAATGCATCTTTTAATGATACTTCTTCATATGCTACCCACACTACCTGTCTATGAGGAATAACATCAAGTGTCATAAGTGAAATGTGGCATGCTGGACCCCAATGAATCATGTTGGGACCGAATAAGAGACGGAAGCAGACGCTTTTCTCTTAGATATAAAACCCAATCTAAATAGAAGTTGAACATACTAAAATATAAATCACGTCCACTTTCTTCCCCAGCTTCTTTATGCATTACAAAAATGACCTTTAAACTACCTTGAGAGATAGCAGCTGACTAGAAAATTACAGTTATTAGCAGGATAACCAGAGATTAAAGTATTTAGAGTATTGTAAAAAAAAATACTAAGAGACAGATGTTAACAATTTGCAGCCTCAAAAGACAGCTACAATAAAACCCTATATTGTAGTATTTCTGAAGGCTGATTGGGGGATTTGGAATAATGCACTGTACCTAGAAATCTGAATGTGAATAGGTAAAATTACCTTTTTGAGAAACTATTCATGAAAGTTTGATTTCCTTAAATCATGATAACTGACTAATTATATTTATCAGGCATTCGCCTCTGCCCCCAAGGTTTTTAAGTGTAATGCTTTCCTTTATTCTAAATAACTAAAATGTACATTTGCACTTTAAAGACGCCTTTAATATAACAGTCACATAGTGATTATAGTCTGTTCACTGCTAACCCTTCAGAAGAAAAGGCACCAGAACTACTGCTAAACCCTCAAGCGAGTATTAGATATTATAGGTAGAAGAATCACTATTAAGTTCCATTTGATCCTGGACCAATCATTTAATTGTCTTTTTATTTTCTTCGTGGGGTGGGAGATCCCAGAGCCAGATGACAGAGGCATTCGGGAACCCAGCATCACTCTGCTGCCGGTGGATTCCTGCCTCTGCCTCTTGCTTTTATTTGACCTCACACTAATTCCTTAGCTTTGTATTCTAGAGTATCCTTACCGCACACGGGGCTACTGATTGCCACTGGAATGACCAGAAATTAAAGTATCCTACTTTTAAAAGATGTGAAGCCTTGCCTGGGGTAGGATTGGCTGCTCCCTATTGTCTGAATGCTCGTAGATACTGAAATCTCGAGTTACCCTTTCAGTTAAGTAGAATCCGGACAATAGCATGGCGTGTTGTTTACAAAACATTTAATCAATTACTGCCTATTACTTCCCAGTGCATGGTGGTTGATTCCTAAAAGATAACTTTTTTCCATGATGATGGGGGAAGGACAACAGCATATTTGTGTCCTCTGATAACAGCCTCTGATTTTAAGGCTGTCTCTAGAATATTCTGTTTGTACTGCTATCGTCATATCATTTTGATGTTTATTATGGATTGCACATTTCAGAAGCCATTTGTTGACTGTGTGAGATTCCTATGGGCACTGGACCCAGAGATAGAATCAAAGGGCAAAACAGGCACTTGATAGTTCTCATTAGAATCATTGTTGCTCTTTTTCTGTAACTCTCATATGTTCCTTGCATGAGCCATGCCCATGATCATCTCCTGGATTCATCAGCCTGCTCTTGTTGAGATCTTATGTAGAACTTCCATTGCCCACTCTTGTTGAGATCTTATGTAGGGCGTCTGTTGCCCACTCTTGTTGAGATTTTATGTAGGGCTTCCATTGCCTGCTCTTGTTGAGATCTTATGTAGGGCTTCCATTGCCTGCTCTTGTTGAGATCTTATGTAGGGCTTCCACTGCCTGCTCTTGTTGAGATCTTATGTAGGGCTTCCATAGCCTCAGTCTCAGACTGGGACTGTCTCATAATTTGCTCACATTCTAAGACACCCAGCACCCCTCTATTGTACACTTTCACTGGGTACATATGATTGGCAGGACTCTGGCTACCTCAGAATGGCACTGGTTTCTATGCTGCAGTTTCAGCATTCTTTGTATCCCTTCACAAATGGCTTGAATCACTCAGATTGACATTCTTCTCCCTGGTTACCTAATTACTCACAAGCTTCTCATTCAGGGGGTTCCTACCACTGATACAGTCCTTAGAGGACAGTTTCAAAACTTGTCCTGTTATGTGGCATCTAACTCCCCCCACACACACTCCTTAACTTTAAGCCACAGCCCTGTCCCTGGCTACGGGAACAATCTCTGCTGTTTCCTAACTTGCTAAGCATTTCATCTTCACCTCTTTAACATCATTGATGCTTACTTTGTATTATATGTATTTTACTGCCTAGATTTTATTCCCTGTGCTGTAAATTTTCACAGAATAAAATATAGTCTTATTTAATTTTATGTCTCAATAATGCTGAGCACAGTGAATATGGACACTCAAAACACTCATTTAATGATTGATGGGATAAATGGGGAAAAGTTACGGTATTTATCTTCCATAAGATCTGCATCCAGTAGAGATATTTATATACACATACACACAAGAGAGAGAATATCTTGTGAATATAGTCTGAAAAGGCAGAAAATAATATATACAAATATCTTAAGCAAATAAACAAATGAAAGAAAATTACTGGCTGGAGGATTTGATGGGGCAGGAATCTAAGGCAGGGGAGGACTTAGAATTTCAGTTGAAGATCATAACCAAACCGATTGAGGTTGAGGCAAACATTTAGCCAAGACCTAGAGGCTGGGGAGACCATTGCTATATTCAGGACACAGAACAAGGCATCGGGACTGATCTCAATTTCTGCATCGCTCAATGACCTCATCTAAGTCTTCATTCTCTGGGAGACCCCAGGCGTACTTCTATACTGAAGGTTTTTCTTACCAGTGCAGCTTAATCTGACTCAAGGCATCAGAACCATGTCATGTGGGGACAATGCTGCCGTTAGATGATAGTTATTTTGTGAACTGCAGCCCCCTCTTCTTACTGATTGTAATTGATGGTTACTAAGAATCATGGGAAGAGAAGTGCTCATTTCCACATTTTTGTAACCTTTTGTTTTATGGCTACAGAGAATGCTGCAGATCAAACTTCATATGCTGTCAGTGAATTTCTGAGTGCTGACACACCAAGTTTGAAAGGAGCTGACTCATTTAAGTGTTATAATGAAGTATGAAGATTGGCAATCATGAAAATTTGAGTGGTGTAATGCCCTGTACATAAAAAAGTGTTAGTAAATATTGGCTGAAATAGACTGGCCTAGTAGTCACCCATTAAGTTGTGTGTGAACTATTCTACACTTAGCCCTCCATATGACTGCAACATGAGCTGCTATATTAAGTCTCTGTCTTTGTCTCACTGTCTGTCTCTGTTGCTGTCTCTGTCTGTTTCTGTCTGTCTGTCTGTCTGTCTGTCTGTCTNCACACACACACACACCTTTACGCTAGGGTCCATACAGTAATCCATTATCTTTAAAGTTAATTCCCTATTTTTTGTCTTTAAGTTTATTTTTCCATTTTGTTTTTATCTTTACTTAAATAAATGGAACAAATACAATGATTGTAGTTTATCTTCTCATGTATTATCATCCTTACTTTTAAAGTATTTTTATATCTTTAAAAAGTGTAAGTTTGGGCTGGGGAGAAAGTTCAATTGGTAAAGTGCTTGTAAGATCAGCACTAGGACCTTAGTTTTGTCCCAGAATTGAAATTAAGAAAAGCTGAGCATGGTAGTGTATATTTTTAAACTCCAGACTAAGGCGGTGGATCCCTAGGGCTTGCTGGTCAATCAGATTAACCTATTGAGGGAGTTCAGGACCAGTGAAACTTCTTGACTGAAAAGAAAAGGGGAAAAAAGGAAAGAAAAGGTGTAAAAAGAAAAGAAAAGATGGAAAGGAAAGAAAAGAGAAAAGTAAATAGTGTCTGAGAAACCAACACCCAAGGTTTTCTTCTCTCTTCCATGCACTTGCAATCATATCTGCATGCATGATGCAGGCACATGTACACATGCATGTACCGACATGCATAAACACTCACACACATGCACTCTCACAACACACACATATACACATGTGCATATGACACACATGTGTGCATGCACGTACACATGCTCGTGCACACACATGTGCACACGGACACAAACACCTAAGTCTGAATTTTAAAAAACCACATATAATAATTTACAGCTTGTGATGGGGTGACATCACACAGTCCACTCATGCCATTTATAAAGTGAAGGTGGCAGCAAGCATGGAAGTACATGTATGTAGCCCATCTATTTGGCAGGCTGAGGCAGGAAGTTTGCTAATGAATTTGAGACTTGCCTGGGCCACATTGTAAGCTCATTTCTTAAAGACAGCAAGCCCTACAGAGATTTTAAATTATCCTGTTATGAACGTAGTATTAGGGGGTAGAGACTAGAAGAGATTTTTCAAGGGGTTATGCCCCCCAAGTGTTGTTGATTGCAGTTATGTTCCTTAGAATCCTTAGTATGAACAGATTCCAAGTGTCAGTGTCTTAATGCTACTGTGGGGGTAAAGGCACACACTGTAATTGTGTTCAAATGTCCTCTAATCCTGGAAATGTTTACCTCCATACAGTATAAACCTGGGGTTGATGGGAAATCTGCCTGCATTAATATATTCTTCCATGAGGAGATCTGGTTGGTTGGTGGTAGTTATTGATTTCTGTAGGGTCTCTCTGTGCCGCCTAAGCTCATCCTGAACTCATGGGCTCAATGATCCTCCCAACTCAGGTTCTTATGGGGCAGGGACTTCTGGTTCAGGACACCGCTTCCTGGCTTCACAGGGACTTCTGAACTTGACTCTGCAGAGTTGAGATGTGTCTTGTAAGGTGGCTGAGCCCTTGGGAATAAAACTCAGATGTTATTTCTGCCATGGTCCCTGCACAATATTGAATGATGGGGAGAAAATGACCATGGCCTCTAGGATAGAAAACTACACTGGAAAAAGGGAACCTTTAAACACCAGGGGTGCTGTTGATCCCAGGTCCTGATATAATTAGGTTCCTTCTTTGGTTTGATAGTCTAGCTTTCCATCCTATTAGTTAATGCATTTTCCTTTCTGTTTGAACTGGTTAAAAGTAAACACTTGTGCCAGTGGTAGTGATATACACTTATGGCCCAGCACTTGGGGGGGCAGAGGCAGGTGGATCTGTGTTCAAGGACAGCCTAGTCTATAGAATAAGTTTCAGGCCAGCCAAGAAAACACAGAGAAACCCTATCTCAAAATAACCACATAGTAATAGTAATAGTAATAGTAATAATAATAATAATAATGAAAGAGAGAGAGAGAAAGAAAGGAAGAAAAGAAGTAAGCATTTGTCATGAATGCCAAACTCTGCTACGATCTCTGCTTTCTTTTCTGTAGACAGGAAGCTGGAGCAAGTGTTGCCATTTGGTAAGGATGTGAACATAGCAGACCCTGTGGAGCAAATGACAGACGTTGCCCGTACTTAAGCTCAGCTCAGAAGAAGTAGAGTGAAACCAAATACCTTGCTTGAAACAAAAGGTGCTGAACAAAATTAGCTATGGTACGACAGAGGGAGGAGGGAACCCTCTGTGTAAGAGGGAGAGGCCTATTCTCAAATGTCTGAGGACCCATTTATGGGGGAAGCAGTGGTTTTGAAAGGTCTTGAACTAGACTCCATGCAGGGCTTTCCTTAAAGGAGTATAAAAGCAGCATGGGCAAGAAGCCAAATTCCCTTGAGAATAAATGCAACAGGAATTTATTTATGCAACAGGTTCTTCTCTCATACCAACATCTTAGCCCATTTCAACTGCCGTGACCATCATGGATATGCAGCTTAAAGCAAAGAAATACATTATTTCTCGTAGCCTGGACCTGAGGTGTCCAACATTAAAGCCTGATAGGTTCGATTTTGTGAAGTCTCACTCCCTGGATCATCGAAGGCAACTTGGTCAATGCATCGCTTTGCAGAAGTAAAAGGTGAGCTTTCCTAGGGAGAGGTGTCTCTTTTATAAGGTCACACAGACATTTATGAAGGCTCCGTCCCCATGATCTAATCGCCTCCCACAGACCTAGCTTGGGGATTTGATTTCTGCATATGAGTTTTGGTGCACACAATCTTGCAGTCTATGACACCTGGGAAAGGAATCACCGTCACACATTCTCATTAGATTCCATATGGCCCTAAACATAATGAACAAATGCATAGCTGAAAGAGAGCCAAGTCCTCTCTGTGCCATTCTAATGACAGAGTTGATTCTCCCTTAGATAACTGCTGCATCAGAATATGTTGACATGAAAGAACTCAGACAATAGCAGCTTTGCCAGAATATTAGATTCACATCATCTTACACAAGTGCCTGGCACAAGCTCTTCTCTGATAATCCAAAATGTAGTAACCTGAGGTCCCAGGGTCCATCTAGACACTTGGTTCTTAATGCAAAAGCAGACAGACATGAAAGCGGGCAGAACTTGGGGCTTTATGTGCTTTCAGAAAAGCAAAAGTTTCTCAATCGCACAGTTGATGGATACAGAATTATGAAACACCTTCTGATTTTGTTCACTGGAAATGCCAGAATTCTCTTCCTTAAACTCCCCTCCTTAATCTTCAGAGAGATGAGCGACATAGCTTTTCAAGACGATGCACCCCAACTTTCTAAATTAGTTTACCACAAGTCTATAAATCAAGGCCATTTTTCATTCTTCACTCCGGTGGTCATCCCTCTGCCTGGCTACATCCTGGGGTAGAAGACCTTTCCCCTTCCCCAGATGTGTTTGGAATGCAGCCATGCTCCCGCCTCCCCTTTATCACTAATTACTTTGTCTCTCAAGCAGGCAAGTTCGAGCCGAGTGCATGGGAGGAAGCGTGTATGGGACCTTATTAAATCAAGGCCAGTCAGGTTAGATGCGGCTGCATAACTTATGTCTAACCCTCTGACAGTAAACGGGCTTATCCGGATTCCTGACCCCGAACTTGCTTTGCGGCCCGTCACATTAATTATGGTGATATGAAAATTAAAAACAAAATCAAGAAGCCCCCTTTGTCTTTTTGAGCTGAAGAAGTGATGGAGAACTGGACTGGGTTTCCTTAGTGTGCTGTGTGTTCCCTCGTAATGCATTCATTGTATTTACCCTTCCTGCCATCCTATTGCTTGCTAAGGGAGAAACGTCACTGCCCCATAGCCCTGAACTCTCCCTTCTTGTTATATGCTGAGGTTAGGAACCTGGGAATTTGAGACATATGGCCACTTAAATTATTTAACATTTATATATGATCAGCACACAAAACCCTATACACGCAGTACTCATAAGCACGCTGGGTGGTAAGAATGAACTTTTAAAGGTAAATGGGCTTTCTTTGTCATGGTGGCCTAGACAGGAATTACAGGAGATGTATCCATCTTAAATTCTTTTCTAGTTGGGGGAATGTGGTAGGGCTTTAAATATGTTTAAATAAATGTGAAGTGAGTTTGAAGCCCATACGCCTTGTTTCTAAACAGGGGGCTCTATACAGCATAGGCAACGGGATTATATTTCTGCTTTTATTAATCACAAAGGAAGTGCATGCTCAAGCGGCCAAAACTGGCTTTATTAGTGAATGGACTTTCCTTGCACCTTCATTTATAGTGTGCATTCAGAGAGGGCTTTATTATTCTTCCTTCTGCTTATTGCTATTCGGAGTAATTGAGCTCAGACTTAATCCTTTGTGAATTCACCAAATAACACAGCTCTCTAAAGAGGAGAGGGAATCTAGCCAGCCTTTCTGTCTGGGTCTTTAGGATGCCACAAGAAGACTTGATCCCTCAAACCATGCTGCTGACTGGAGTTTTCACTCTTCCTCGTGGTGCTTTTTGACTTGTCCCAGTGTTGTGCAAAGTTGCAAGACTGTATTTGTGAACTGGAAACTTTGCTCGCTCTTCCCCCAAAATCACTGCGGGGACTCATGATGGATGATTGGATCTCCTGGCCTGTCATCAATCTTGGTGAATGAAAAGGGAGAGACCAGGCTGACATGTCACCTCTGAGGACTGGGTTACAGGCTCCTAACTGATTTATCTGCCCATTTCTCCTCATTATGAAGAAAGGAAATGGTTTAGTGCAAATATTTTATAGAGGCATTTGGTTATGGCAATCCTATCTCAGGGAACACCCCCCCAACCCTGGCTTCATTCTTGCTCTCCAAAACCACTATGAGGCCTCCAAAAAATAATTTCTTTCAAGAGCAATAAAAGGTCAAGCCTGGAACTTGCTGAGCCCTTTTCTATTTAGGATATAATTCATTAATAACAGATTAGGTCCTGAGAAACCCGTGGCTTCCTTATTCCAAGTGAGAGCAATATGAAGAATCAGACAAAGTCCACAATGATACCAGTAGTGTCTCAGCTATGTGACTCCATGCATGGCACCTATTCTCTGAGTCTCAGTTTTTCACTCCCTAAATGACATTCATCACAATGCCTGACTCTTTACGGTTAAGTGAGATGATACTTGCCTTATGTAAGTGCTAGATAAATCTACCAGCCTCTTCCTCCCCATCAGTCCATGGCAAGAGCACCCACAGGAAGAAGTTACTAGCAATGAGTGTGAAGACAGTTCATGACTGTAGGCTTATAGAATCTCAGTTTCAGGACGAAGGAGTCTGGAGGTGGTGTGCCTTGCTTGACCGTGTGCCTGCTTAACCTGGCATCAGCTGTCTCTGTCACTTCTGTGAACATCCAGAAAGACTTCCTGTCTCCTCCGACTCATGTATTCATGCACCTTTGCCTGTGACCTAACTTCTTTCTCTTTCTCTGTCCATCACACACTTTTTGTTTGAACATTTATCCTTTAAAATGGAAAACTGTCTGCAGACCCCTGCCCACTTTCGTGCCTTTTTACATGCTGTTCCTACAGCAAACATAATTTCCAGCCTTCTTTAATGAGTCCTTATTTTCCTTTGGGAAGATTTGCTATCTGCCCATTTCTCAGGTTGATGTAAGTGACTCCCAGTGCACTTTTCCTAGCAATCTATAATCTCTCTCAATATTTGACGCAGATGAGAACTCTACCCTAAGCAACTCGTTTATGTGACTGCCTCTAAGACTCAGGGAACATTGAGAAAGAAGAGAGGAAAATATGTAGGGGCTGATATAGAGAAGAGCATCCGACACCCTCTTGATACCTCCCAGTCACTGTAGCCATGAACTCACAGCAGCTCTGGCTGTCTGCTCTGTATCTTCACAGGACACTCCCTTTCAACAGTGATGGATGCAAGAGAGGCTCATACCTTTACTGATGAATTATTGGATACTGATGAATGCTGAGAGAGGCGGGGTGTGGTCTCCAGCTGTAGACTGGATGTACTGGAAAAAAACATGATCTTTCCCATCCAAATTAACACTATTTTTGTTTTGCTTTTCAAGACAGGGTTTCTCTGTGTAGTCCTGACTGTCCTGGAACTCACTCTGTAGACCAAGTGGGCCTCAGACTCATAGAGCTTTGCCTGCCTCTGCTTTCTAAGTGTTGGGATAGAAGACATGTGCCACTACTGCCCAGCTAACTTCATTTCAAAGAAGTGGGGAGAATGAGAAAGATCCCAGGAGAGGGGCCTCTGAAATATACCTGGTAGGTTCTCCTCAAAACTGTCAAGGTCATCAAAAAGAAGGAATGTCTGGGCAACTATTGTAGACAAGAGACACTTAAGAAGACACAGCGCCCTGGGTGATACTTTGGGTGAGATCCTGGAATATCAAAGGGAGACTTGCAAATGCTTGAGAATGTATAGTGAGGCATGGTCTTTAACAGGAATGGACCAACAGTGAGGCTTATTTAATAACAAATAGTTCCATACTAAGCTAAGATGGGAATAGCAGTGACAGCTATGGCCAGGGAGACTATGGGAATGCTGGACTATCTCCTCCAGTTTTCTATAAATCTGAAACAAATCTAAACTAGAAACTTGGATAAATATGATGAAGAAAAAAAGGCAATCAGGAGGACTAAAAACAGGATTTGCTGAATAATATCACGGAGCTATTAATTCTCTCTCAAGGGTGATGCATTTTTCTTGCTTTATCTGGGTAGCTGGGGCAAATGAGTTTATGCCACAAATTAACTCAAGAATTACCTCAATTTTCTGCTCCATTATGTGCCTGTAACAGATAGGGAGTGAAAATACTGCACACACACTGGGTGTCTGTTCTGCCCACAGTCAGAATTTTCTGTTGAGATCAATAGTTTCATAGCTTAGCAGTACATCTAGGCTAGTCTTTGCTTAGTCTGCCTTATTTTCTGGGTCTTGAGAAAGGAATATCTCTCCAAGGGATATTTCAGTTTTCCCCATAGTTACTGGGTTTCTTTTCTTGTTGCCATGCTATGCGATGCTTGCATTTGTCTGCTCGATGTCTTGGGTAACTGAAGGATGATTGAGAAGAAAGAATGGTGGGTTCAATCAGAGAAGGCTTTTGGTGTTTCCATGCTGGCAAGGAAGGTGCTATGACCCAGAACCCACAGCATTGCCAATGACCTCCGCTGCTCTTCTGCTGTATCTACCTGCTAGGGGTTTTTTTTTTCCAACACAGTAGACAATTTGGTTAAGACAAAAGCTGATGATGCTAGCATTCTGTATTGGGTCGATTTATGTTAATTTGACACAAACTATACTCACCCAAGAGGAGGAAACCTCTATTCAAAAAATGCCTCCATAAGATCAAGTTGTTGGCAAATCTATAGAGCATTTTCTTAGTGACAAATGGGAGAGGGCCCAGCCCATTGTAGTTTGGACCACTCTTGGGCTGATGGTTCTGGGTTCTATAAGAAAATGAGCTGAGCAAGTCATGGTGTGAATAGAAGAAAGTTGGGGAAAGGGGGGGGTCGTCTGCTGCCCCAGGTACATCAACTGTGAGACCCTGTGCAAACCAAATGGGATCCTTTTAACTGAAAACTTTCTAAAATATTTCAAGACCCTAAAAGCAGAACATTGAATTTTTCCCACAGAAAAGCCCTGTGGGACTATCTAAGCCACAAGCCTGTGAAGCCAGCCCTGGCCTTAAGACACTAACAAAATAAAACACTAACAAAAGTGGAATCAAATCGTGCTTCTGCCCTTTACCAACCGTGTAATTCTGGGAGACTGTCTCACATTCTTGGATTCAGGTCTCTTTACTTATGAGCGTCTCACTTTAGAACATAAAATAAGACAATTAATGTAACTATGTTGTATAGAAAGCACTTGGCAAATAGTAATAGTCTGAGCAGAAATCGGAGATTGCCTTATTGGCATTGAATAACTTCTGCCCAGCTTTCCCTCACATTCAGACACAGGAGAATCTTCTCTCTCACCTCCTCTGACTTTCACTTGCCTGGTCCCACTGGTGGCCCTTAGAAAAGACCATCTGGAGCCTGAATTGACACTGTTCCACGTTCAGACTGGAAAGCAAGACCAGGGGACTGCTACAGTGGTCACCTCCTCAACAAGCGGGCATGTTTCCATTTACTGAAGATGTGGCCTTCCAGATTTCAGTCCCTTCCTGGGGTCTAATATGTCCTGGGGCTCTATGCTTGACCTCCACACCTGGGGCTGCTGTGCTGGCTTCCTGCTGGTACCGCCTGCCTGACCACCAGCCTGCTGGCTTATTGACCTCCTGTGGGCCAGACCACATAGCGTGCCTGCCCTGTGGCCTTCTTGTCTCTACACTCTCTTTGACCTGACACCATGACGTCTGTATTTGCCCTCGGGCTGCCTGCTGACTCTGTTTGTAGCCCTTTGCAGCCTTTGAACGTCCTCTGAGTTTGGCGTTTTGCCCAGAACCAGTGACCCTGAAGCTGCCTGGGCCTTGTGCCCCAGTGCCCCATAACACACTGGTAAAATACAATCCCTGCCTACCGTGGCTTTCTCCATGTTTTCCTAAATCAACAGAGAAACAATGTCTAGAAACTTCTTTCCTTGCTCTGAGTTGGGTACTACCCAAGTATGTGATGCATGCTGCCTACCTGTGAACTGCATTAGTCAGTCAGTCTTAATTAGCGCCACAGGGGTGAGTTGATCTCCTCCAAAGACTCCCCCTCCCCTTCCCTGACTCTCAAAAGGCAGAAAGATTGGGCATTCTTTCCTTGGGGGTCAGCAAGAGTTCTCCATGAACATGCCTCTTTGTTCTTTATGACTTGATTATACTCATTAAAAATTCTCAAGTAGACCCGGTGCAGAATTTCCCCTTTGGGATTATATATACTAGTTGACAATCCTTAATCCTGAACCATTTATTTTTCACTTGGTAGGTATTGTGGCAGTGAGCCAAATTGCACTGGAAAGATTAATAGCTAATCTGCTTATGCTTTCCTGAGCTTAGTATGGCGCAGTTTAAGTTGCCTTTAACTCACCAGTTGGTTCCTACAGTCTACCTGAGGAGGCACACTGGGCTTCAAAATGAGTGTTTCTAGATAATGGTTTTTCTTTCGGACAGGTAGTTCTCAAAGTGAGTGTGGGCACTTAATTGATTTCAGATACAAATGAAATATACAATTCCCTAAAAGAAAATAAGTTTGTGTAAGCCACCTTTCCTAGTTTAAAAACAGCCTTTGTGAGGTCACCCTTGCCATGGACCACTGCTATTACTCCCTGGATAGCTCTTTCTTGACTCTCCATATGATCCACAGGCTCCTTCTCTTTTGTTCCCTTGAAGTTTTTGCTCACATCCAGACCTCTAAACTGGCAATCCTTAGGTTTATGCTGGGAAAAGTCTTTCATCTGTCCCATTCCGCTTCTCTCCCCTCTTGCGTCTTTTCTGACTAGTGTGTGCCCTGGGAGGAAAGCTGAACGGATTGTAACATAGACTCAGGGACTGCTGTGGGTTGATGTGTGCTCTCCTAAAATTCATATGCTGACGTCTGCTTCTGTAGAATGCAGCCTTATTGGGTTGTTACAGATGCACTTAGCCAAGATGGAGTCACACCCAGGCAAGGGAGACTCCAAGCAAAGCTGGGGAATTTCTGGGGGCACACATCTGCTTGCTATTTTTCATGTGAGTGTGAAGGTAAGGGAGAAGGCAGTGCATTTTCAACCTGGAGAGTCCCAGCGTTGCTCCAAACCACAGAACTTAAACTCATGAAGGGTGGAGTGGGGACAGGCTCTGTTGGACACTCAGTGTCTCTTGTGGCTGCCTTCCCAACATTATCATAGAATGACATTATAAATAACCTCTTTTAATTTATTCTAAATTCATCTGTTTCCCTGGGGCACTAACTATACAGACCCTTTTTTCTTTAAAACTTATTTATTTTATGAATTTTAGTACTTTACCTGCATATAGGCCTGAGACCAGAAGAGAACACTGGATACCAACCACTGGGACTGGAGTTACAGAGGATTGGGAGCCACCATGTGGGTACTGGCCATCAAGCCCAGGTCCTCTGGAAGAGCAGTCAGTGCTCTTAGTGACTGAACATCTCTCTAGCCCCACAGATCATTTTTCTTGTACTTATTTACTTCTTTGGTCATCTCTTCAGGGCACAGAGACTATCTCTAAATATTATGTCTATTCTAGTTCCTTCCATTCGATTTCAGCCTCTTCTGCTTATCTACTTGTTATTTTCCATGGACATCGTAAGTTCTTTTATAAACAAGGTTCATCTTTTGACATGGACCCCTACGTGCTCCCAGTATAGTCTTCTGTCTCATGTTGGTATTCTGTTGAGCCAACACTAAAAGAAAGAGGGTTTTTTTGTTGTTGGTGGTGGTTTTTTTTTCAGACAAGGGTGTAAAATGCTACAGCTACCATTGAAACCAACTTAACATTTTTTGAATGTTAATTTGCAGGCCTATGATGGAGTTCAGCATTGGACTCAAATATAAATCCAAACAAACTAAAAGTAAGGATAGGGCAAGGTATTTGTGCATTGCTGTTCACAGCTTTGTTATTTTCAATAGCTGCAAGGCAGAAACAGCTCGAGTGCTCATCAACAAACAACTGGTTAAACAAATATGGCACCTATGCCCAGTGGAATATCGTTCAGCCTTGAAAAGGAACTAAATTTTTATGCATGCCATCTCATGGATGGATCTTGAAAACATTTTGTTTAGGGAAATAAACCAGACACATAGAACAAGAGAGGTTTTCCTTATCAGAAATACCTAGAATATACAAATTCATCTAGGCAGGAAGTAGATAGTGATGGCTCGGGGCAAGAGGGGAAGTTGCCCTTTCTTAGGCCCAAAGCATTTGTTAGGGCTTATAGCAGTTGCTTTTCTTGTTACTATGATAAAATACCTACCTAAAATGATGCAAGGGAGGAAAGGTTTATTAAGGAAGCTATTTTGAGGGGCTATAGTCCACTGTAGCAACAGGTCCTAGGGGTGGGTGAGTGAGGTGGCTCATCACGTTATTCCAGAAGCTAAGAAGCAGCAGGTTGAATGCAGGACTGGCTCTAAACCTCAAGGCCTGTATCCTCCTCTTGGGGACCCACTTTCCTCAGCTGGGGAGCCTCCTAAGGGTTCAGCAACCTTCCCAGCAGCTGGGAACCAAATGCTCAAACACATGGTGGGGGGAGGGGTGGCAGTCTCACATTCAAACCACAAGAAGGATGAAGAAAAAAATGGGAGTGGATGGTTACAAGGGTTACAGAGAACTGTGACTATATTAAATGCTACTCAGTTGTAGATTTATGAATGATTAAAATGATACATATTGTTGGATATATATATATAATTACTACTTGAAAAATAAATATATACACCTCTTAGGACTTTCTCCAACACCATCTGTGTCTCTACTAGCTGCATGTCTCATGTAGACTACTGTAATAGCCTCCTCACAGGTCTCTCAATCTCAACTTAAATTTTAAGACTGTGTTCCCATACCATGTTTAACTCCCGTAACCAACATGATCCTGTCAATCAAGATACATCAGATCATATCATTTGTGCTTGGTGCTCTATAGTAGCATCCCTGTATCTCAGAGTAAAGCCAAAATCCTTATTCTAGCCTACAAGGCTCTATGTGTTGAAGCTTAGTCATCTTAGGCTTAATGGAGATTAGGCCTCACTTTTCTTTAACTTTCCTAGACATACCAGCCTCCTTATTGCTCAAACACACCCGATATATTCATACCTCAAGGAGACTGTACTTGCTAGGTCTCCTGAAGGAAAGGGCTTCTTTCTTACCTCCTTCTATCCCTGTATAGCTCTTACCCTGTCACTAATGATGCCCTGATACTATCTAAGAAATGCTATGCATCACTCACCCCTGAACTTTATCTATTGCTCTATTTTCTCTATAGAAGGAAGTTCTCTCTAGCTGGCCCAACAAACACAGGACTTGGGTCTTGTCTAGATTTCTGTCCTTACCACAAGTCTTGGGAACAGAGACATTGTCCACCAGTGTTTTCCAGGAATGTAAGAAACTTCTTGGCTCATAAAATGCTTTTGATAAAGCTCTGTTGAATGAGTGATCAAAGGTAATATCAATGTGTCTCCCTCTGACCCAGATGACTAATCAATGCAATTAATAACAGGTCAGACAATTTCTCATTGTGATCTGTCTCTGACATTTAGTCTCTTGTTTTGATATTTTAAATTTTAGGTTTGTTTTTTTTTAAATCCTTTTCCTTGGGAAGTAGGAACATATGGAGGTGATGTGCCATGAAACTTTGAGGCGATCTATATATAATTCTGCCTGCTCTACCGGACTTTGGTTTGACAGGTCACTGTATGACTTTCCAAAGTTGGGATGCACCTGAATTTTCTCCAATCCATCATGCTTTCCTGGACTCTGACCCTTTGTGTAGTGTGTTAGTAATCTTCAGAGAGAAAGAAGCAAGATCAACAGAAGAAGACACACACACACATAATGCAATATATATTTGTGTATAACATATATATGTGTGCATCTCTATGTGCATATAGATGCATGCATATATGTGTGTGCTTATATATGTATGTGTGTGTATAAGTACATATGTACAACATGGAGAGTGAGGGATTTATTTATTGCAAAGAGTTGGCATATGTTATCATGGAGGCTGAGGAGTCCAGAGAGCCACTGTATGACAGATCTATGAGAGTCCACAGTATAGCTCATACTTGACAGAAAACATTAAGATCAGGGGTCATTGCTATGCCTTCCAGTTTGAAAGCTGGGAGATGTGAGCCTGAGAAGAGCAGATGTTTCCATCTGAGTCTAAAAGAAGGAGATCAGTGTTCTAGCTCAAGCAGAGGGAGTGGCTTCCCTCTCCTCCTGACTCATAGGCCAAACCTTTATTTCTACCCAGGCTGCTTGGTTGAAGTGTACCCATTAAGAAGGGCTTCTATTTTATTCAGCCTAACAATCCAAGCGTGAATCCCATCCCCAACCACACTACTGACACACCTAGATATTGTCTTAATGTACATCTAGGCACCCCATGAACCAGTCAAGTTGCCATGGAGAACTAACACCCTTCTTCCATTCTTCCTGGGTTTCAGCTGGGATGCTTCTTTGGGGAAAATGGACTACAAATTGCCAGAGGTTTCTCTTCGAGAAATCTGTCTTCTGTAGTGTTTCTCTGCTTCCAGGCCAGGTGACCGTCTGTGTTGGTCCACAGGGCAGCTCTTTCTGATTTTGACTGTAGTCTAGGACCCAACACAAAACCTTTGAGAGAATGACTTCCAGTCCTGTTTCTCAATGCTGAAAATGCTGCAAATGAACATTTGCTCATAGAGAGCCTTTCATCCCAATTCTCTTTCAGCAGCTAACGTGAGCAAAGGACACTGAAGAACAAGCGAAAAGAGAGATAATGACAGTGGCTGGTAACATGGTGCCTTGGGGCCCTCTGAGGCCAAAAGAGAAAGCTTGAACCCATGACACTTTCATCGCCCTCACAGTGTGTGGTGCCGGCAGAACCTCAAGCAGTCTGCTCTGTGACCCGATAGCCTTTCAGGCCTCTCATGCTACAATTCTGACTCCTCAGCTCAGTTCTGGAAGACGGCCTTGAAACGACCACAGGACCTCAGACCCACAGGAACAAAATCTGCAGGTTGTGTGTGTGTGTGTGTGTGTGTGTGTGTGTGTGTGTGTGTGTGTGTGT